>JAHRHZ010000082.1:7890215-7916902 GCA_024137785.1 Ginglymostoma cirratum | reverse complement strand
TCTGAAGAACGGTCTAGGCCCGAAACGTCAGCCTTCCTGCTCCTCTGACGCTGCTTGGCCTGCTGTGTTCATCCAGCTCTACACCTTGTTATCTCGGATTCTCCAGCATCTGCAGTTCCTGCTATCTCTAAAGTTGCCATAATCTTGTTTTCCTCTAGGTAAAGTCTCACTGGACCACAGGGCTGTCCTCTCATGAGAGAGGGAGAGAGACATCTAGTGGTGGTTTAACCTGAGGGTCATCAAGCCTGAGGCAAGGAAAGAAGTTGTGAAGGAGAGACCTTCATGATAAGTGCAGACAGCACATGAAGCCACATTGTAGGCATCATACTGCATCGCAAACCGCCATGCAGCCAGCTCAGCTAATCAACCACAAGAGTGTTAAACCAATCTTAAGACAATGTAACCTATTATCTTACTATTATGTATCAGACTGCTTCCTGTTAATCAAGTTCATGCCTGCTCTGCAGAAGACTTACTATTGGTCAGATCTCACCACTTAATAGTAGCATGCCATCGGACTAATATCACAAGAAGGATTGGTGTCAGCAAATCGAAGATCCCAATAGAATTAAGCCCTAGCTACAGACATACCTCACAACACAAAGAACTCTTCTGGAGGTGGAAACAGACCAAACTCAGATGTTCTGCACTGATTTGCCCTTTCTGAGTTATTCAATGAAGGATCCTTCAAGTAAACTGAGACGAACATTTGTTTTAAATAGAAGATTCAGCTTGGGTATTAAGCACTCTCCATTACGTCAATATTTTCCAAATAGTTTGATTGCCAGCAACAAACTTAAACCCTTCTTGATACAAGCAGCAAGTGTATATTATCTGTCGGAAATAGAGGCTAATTAAAATGGTTTCTTACTGAACATCCCATGAAAGGGATGCTTTGTTCTTCATTATTTTAGAAAATAAGGCTTATCTGTTTACAACAGTCACAAATCACGAAAAGACCAAGCAAGTGATTTGGTTGTAAATAGAACCTTTCATTGAAGACTAAGCAAACATGTGGTTCTTTTTATTCAGTCTCTAAGACTGGCAGCCCTTTTTATGTGATACATTCTTTAGTGTGTGGCATAATTTCTTGGATGTAATGATGCTTGTGTTGAGCAATAAACTGCAGATGTTCAACCCTATGTCTGTTAACAATAATTAATTCTATATTCCAGCCACGGCAACAAGTTCAACACAATTTTTGTGGAATATAATCTTTCAGATGTTTTCAGACAATATGCGTAATATAAAGGGATTTACTGAGTATTTTCCCTGTTCCTATTCTACGTAGCATTCTCTGACTCCAGGTACATCAGATAATCAATTCTCAGTTCTTAGCAACAACTTGCCCTCATGTAGCACCTTCAATATAAGGAAACATCCTAAGGTACATTGCAAAATAGTTAGAAAGCAAGTTGGACACCAAGCCACATTTGACAATACTATGGAAAATTAACAAAACTTGGTCAAAGGGTTAGGTTTTAGAGTGTCTTATAGGATAAAAGAGAGGTAATGAGACACAGAGGCTTAGGAAGAGAGTTCCAGAGTTTAGGACAAATGCTGCTGAAGATACATATGACCTATAAGATATGAGAAAGTGACAAAGTGACTGTCCCAGAGATTTTCGATCTCTGCTTGCTTCTGCTAGCCTCAGATTAATTGATTAATTGAATAAATGACAGTACGAACTTGAATCCTTCACCCACAATGTGGAAATTTGACTTATCAAATCAGAATCGCCTGTACTTACATCTTTCACCTCGTGTTTTTGTTAACAAGAAGGGATCAACGAACCTGAACCCGAAGACCTAGACTCAGACTGTAAGATTTAGGAGGCAAACTGGGAAAAAAATTGCATATCCTCAAGTCAAGAAGGTTATGAGGAGATATAATAGGGATGTTCACCATTTGTTACAACCAAGTGAGATGGGGTAAATCAGCTCCCCTCAGTTTGTCCTAATAAAGAGTTTTTAACACCCTCAGTTTGTCCAACTAGAGAGTTTATATGCTTTTTAAGCACACAGCTATATCACTTTCAGTTAAAACATCCACTAATCAAAATTAAGGAGACAATTACAAGGTTTTCATGAATAACAGAAAGAGGAATTTTATCCCTTACTAATCCTGATAAAAACAAAATGTGACATTAAACACATGCATCCACATGTATAAAGGTTTAAAAGAGAAGGATGTCTAGTAGAAGAGGCAGATGGAGGATACGCAGTGAACGAGCCCTTGAGATGTTATAGTTGAACCTCTGATCGTGGCTGTTGGTGGATGTGTTTCACCCTCAGCAGCAGAGCTAGGGTCAGAATACAGGGTGCTGTTCCTGACCTGGGCCTGCTCACCCGTCTTTAGCTCCACCCTGACCCTACCTCACTGCACCCCTGCCTCTGACCAAGTCCAGTCCATCCATCCCTACCTGAGCATAGCACCCAAACACTGCTGAGCCCCCAGACCCTGGGCCCAGTTACTAGGCCCTGATGTACACCCCTGTCCAGGGACCTGCACAGCAGAATCAAAATCTGCGGAATCCACAAGTTTTCAGTGAATGGCTGCTTCTCCCGTTTGACCTATCAATGGTACTGGTGTTTGAGATGCTGAAGAGGAAGCAGGGATAGAGAGAGACAGAGCATCTTTCAGTCGCCTTATTGATTTCTCCCTCCTGCCCAAAAATTGAACTGTGGTGAACTTGTACTTTTTTTCCCTTATTTATGACTTGTGTCATTAATTTAGATGCCATGGTATGGTATCTTATGAAACTTTTCACTGTTTTTTTTGCAAAAATACATGTGACAGTAGATTGCTACTCTGTTCTAAATAATTTTCCAGAAATACAGTTCACTCTTGTAGTTCCATGTTTGGTGTCATTGTTTTATTTCAAGTTGGATAATCTGCAGGCCACTTCCAGTAAGATGCATGTCAAAAACAGGAGAACTGGGTTACTTCACACCCGGCAGAGTTCTAGTGCCTCTTATTAAAATATTAATTTCACCTCAGATTGTCTTTGTTTATCCTACACTGGTTGCATGGGCTTGGCTCAACTGGTCAGGTGACCACTGCAGCCATCTTAAGTCCATGTTTTTTCCCCTTTTTAAAGCCATTTTAGTTCAGAAGAGGTCACAGATATTAAAATTCAAATGATGGATGTTGAAATTTGATAGTCCATATTCTATCATTATCATGGGACATTATAAAGGCTTTTGCGACTGTAAAGTTAGGAGAAAATATTTCCAGCAGCAGAAACACCGGTAACTCGACGGCAATACATAAGTAATTGGTAAAATAAGCAGAGACAAAATGAGAAGAATTTTCTTTTTAAACAAAATCAATTTATTCTGATGCAGAATGTACTGCCTGACAGGGGGATGGCAAGAGCTTCAACAATAACTTTCAAACGAGAATTAGACAAATAGCTGAAGGCAAAATGATTATTCAGCTACTGGGAAAGAGCGAAGCAAGTATAAACATTGAGCCAGGTTTCAAACTGCAATCTGACTTGTCCAATATTACCTACTGTTAGCTGGGATTATAACAAAAGGGAAACTGGATTTAAGGCAGTAAAAGCTGGGATTTAAAACAGTGATCATCTGATGAAATGTGCAACCCTACTTTAGAACTGTAAAATTACCACACTGCTGATGATGGAGGTCTGGAGTAAAAACAAAAAATGTTAGTGTTACCCAGCAGATGGGCAACATCTGTATAGGGGAAAACTGAGTTATCCTTTTTCGTTATTGACCTTGCAGACCTGGAAAAAGGCTCGAGTTGTAACGGGTTTTAAGTAAAAGTATAGAGGCAGGGCAACAGCGGAGGGGAGAAGAACAGAAGACAATGTTTATAATGAGTTGGAAGACAGCACACATCAAAAAGATTTAGTGAGAAAATGGTGTTTTAATGGGATACGTTAAAAGGGGCCAGAAGTGGAAACAATAGTGACTACTGACAGTAGCAGTTCATAAGACCAAAAGACACAGGAGCAGAAATAGGCCATTCAGCCCATTCAGTCTGTTCTGCCATTCAACCAGGTTATGATTTGATAGCCCTCAACTCCACTTTCTTGCCTTTTCCTCATAACTCTTGATAAAAGCTGACTGGCTGCATGTGTGTGTTGCTGTTCTTCATTGTATTATCAGTATCTTTTAAACAACATGTTCAGACATGACACAATACATCTATGGGGCAGGTCAGACTTGAACATGGACCTTCTGGCCCAGAGGTGGGATCACTACCACTGCACCAAAGCAGCTGTCTTGATTCAGTGAACAAATGGGAGCAATTATGATGATTGCTGACACAAAAACAGGAATTGTCGGTGAAACTCAGCAGGTCCAGTGACTCTTAGACATCAGACCTGCTGAGTTTCACCAGCAATTTCTCCTTTTGGTTCAGATCTCCAGAATCCTCAGTTTTTAATTATGTGTATGATGACTGTTGATCTGGAAGCCATAAAGCATCTCATCTGAAAGATAAGGGTGTTGTTCCAATGAGTTTCTGTCCAGCTTCAGCTTTTTCTTTCCTTAACTCTCTGGAGGTAACAAAAAGGCATACACTCCACTTATACAGCCATGGAAATTAACCACTTTGACTGCACCAGGTTACACACCTAATTTTTAAAGTTGCCTTGCATTGGGCTTACAAACTGAACCTAGAACAAAAATCAAACACCACATGAAACAGTAGGACATGATCAGCTATGGAGATCTCCCTGCCGCTTCCCAGAACACTAAGAAGATCCTGACAAGAAGTATAACTCACTTATTTTAGACAGACCAACAAAAAAATGGAATCACACTCCAACGAATAGAATGATTATGAATCATCCTTTATTAGATTTAGTCCCCCAGACAGCAGGCAAAATAAATCTTAGATTCAAGCAGCAGAATCCATAAAAGACAAGCTGCTTCAAGTACTTTCTGAAATAATAAACATCAGTGGATCTTGGAGCCCATTTGTAAATGCTTGTGCTCCCTGCATAAAAATACACTGCTTGCAATTAATTGCCTTGGCTGCTGCACAAAATGCCCTGAAGTCCCAGCATATTTAAATCTTGGGAAGATTAGCCAATAAAAGAAGTAAGTTTGGAATAGCAAATTGGATGTTATAACAATGGCACTGCAACAAACCACAGTGAAAGTTCAGGTCTACCACTGCAATCCCAGACACAGGCTTCAATGTATTAAACAGGCAATGGAGTACTGAAATGATGTCAAGATCTACACCCATATTTCTATATTCTCAACACGACCATGATTAAATTAAGAATCATTCCGCTGAAAAGGAGAAAGACAGGGTCTTAGTTCATCACTACCACACTAAGCCTAGGAGGTGCTCACATCTATATTCACTAATGACTCCTGGCAATTTCTGAAGACTGTGAATGGAATTTAATGGGTGCAATGTTGGGGAGTAGGGCCCTTCCCAATGCCAAGTCCCTTAATTGGGCACAGAGTGCCTGAGGATGGAATTTCCTCCCGTACTAGGTCACAGCCAAAGCTAACAAGGTCTCCCAGAATGGCGAGACCCTGTCTACTGATGGCTGAACACAGGACAGGCAAATAACAGCCTTAAGTTCTCAACTGGTCTCTGACTGAGAAGGTAGTGGGGTGCCTGATTGGGGACAGGCAGGCAGGAAGGTAGCAGAGTCTCCAACCTCTACCCTTTGATCCAGTCTAATACCTCTGCTACCAGCTCCAAACACACCTCGAATGGGAGGGGGTTTTTTATATTCCATCTAACATTAAAATTTATGACAGGGAATCCTTGTTAATTGGAGTCTTACCAGTCTTCAATGTAATTTAGACCTTACACAGAATTTACTTTTGTCAAGCTCAATATTATTATCACAACTACCTATAAGGGCTGTCAAAGCAGAAACCATCATAACAATTAAGAAGCATTTAGAT
This sequence comes from Ginglymostoma cirratum, assembly GCA_024137785.1. NCBI lineage: Eukaryota > Metazoa > Chordata > Chondrichthyes > Orectolobiformes > Ginglymostomatidae > Ginglymostoma > Ginglymostoma cirratum. The sequence goes on along the minus strand of JAHRHZ010000082.1, from coordinate 7,910,996 downwards.
GTACACTTATGATGCCAAGGCATACAACACTATTGGCCAAGTGTTGGAAAATAGGATTGGAATAGTTGGAGGTTCGTTTTTGAATGGTACAGACCTGATGGGTTGAAGGGTCTTTTATCTATGCTGTAGACCTCTATGATGCTATGACTTCAAAATTACTGACCAAAACTGAGGCTGTGCACAATGACATTTTTTTAAAGCTCTGCTTCACTGAGTAGACACTCACTCCCCCAACAACATCAGTATGTTATACTGTGCCTGTCAAAGCTGCCACTGAACAATATGATATTCCAATGCATGTGATTTAGCTGGATGGTCCCCCATCTCACCTCCCTGCTGTGCTTGCAGCTTGCACTGTGTGTGTGTGTATGTGTGGTTTGAAAACTCCAAACACCGTACATGTGGCAAATTGGTCAACTCATTGTCGTGACTGGCAACTGCTGAGCTGTGAGATGGGCACCATTGCGACTATGATGATAGGTCCCAGTGATGGCAGCAAGGCTCGTTGGCATGATTTGCTACACTGCAATATTGGGCTCATGTGCGCCTTTAATTATAAACGACCATATGCTCGCTGTTCCCTCTTATGGAAACATAAAACACAGAGCCAAATTTAAAAACATGTCCATTCAAACAGGCTATAACGTATTAATCTTGCTATTTTTCTGTGCATCACAAAGGAGAAGGGGGAAGAGTCATCTCCTGTCGACTGAGCACAATTTGCCATCACAAAGTATTGGCGATGGAGCAGCCTTTTGTTGACTTGAGTTTGTTAAACACCCCAAAAGGCAGGATGAGGGTAAGTTAGCTCAGTTGGCTGGTGTGCAATGCAGAGTGACACCAACAGTGTGGGCTCAATTCCTGCACCAGCTGAGGTTACAATAAAGGATTCTTCTTCTCAACTTCTCCCCGTCTCTCTAATGGATGAGCAACCCTATGATCTGGTGGGACTATGGTGACTTTACCTATGATAGGAAGGTGGATTCAAGTGAGAGCGAGACACAGACAAAAAAGCAGGCAACGGAGAGGTGAAGCAAACACACAGGCAAAACAGGAATGGGACTTTGATAGAGGACAAAAGGATACGTGACTCGATCTGCGGGTGTGGGTGTGTGTAAGAAGGAGCTAAAGGCTATAAGAGTTTTGACAAGTAGTTATATGCCAGCAGCTTACCTGTAACTAGAATCCAATTGCTTGCAATAAATAGTAATTTTGTTAAGTATGGTACTCAGGTCCATGATTTTTGTCAACTTGGGTCTAAAAGACAGGCAAATTGGGGAATTTTGCACATGTTTATAAAGTATTGAACTTTTGTGATTAAAATAGAATTAAAATACAATTAAGAGATTAAATAGAAACCCTGGTAAAAATGAAGGCATACAATCGACAGAAAAGCCTTCAAAAATTGACTCACTTCCCTACTTTGGACTGGTCAGCTTTCTCTCTGTGTACAACCTCCAATAAAGTCAGACATGGGTGTGTTCAAATTGCAAGGGTGCACACTGATAGAGGATACTTTCAGGCCAATATTTCACGACACTATTAACTTCAAAAGTGCCACAATGGCATTTTTCTCAGATGGGAACTTATATTTAACATCAGAGATCTCAAGGAGGAACAGCGTTGTTTCGGAAAACAGAAGCACTGATCTTCACTGAGCGTGCGCAAAGTAAAACCGACAGTACGTTATTTGCACAGCCACACCAAGTTAATGCACGGTGCACTTGGCTCAGTCTTGGTTTGTACATAGCGTGATCATTAATTCAAGTCCTGAGAAGTGCACACATGAGATAGAGTCATGGTTGCAGGAGTGCTGGATTGCGCTGAGTTCGGCAGAACTTTGCCGTAGGTTCGGCTAAGTCACTTCATGGGTCTTAACTCACAAGCTGGCTTTGCAACAGAGATTACTTCCTGAACAGGAATTGTGCACAACTCTTGTCCATCCCAGACCCGAATGAGTTGTAGATTGAACTGATAATGTCACATCGATGCCATGTTATGTCTTAACAAGAGAAAGAAAGTGAATATTTGGAAAAAAGAAAAGGCCAGGAGAACAATGTTTAATCACAAGGTGTTATGGTTTGAGTAACAGTTGCCACACAGGAAGGATTACATCAGACAATTAAGTCTGAACTATTTCACTGATGAGCAGAACTGACAAATATCAGCAAATGTCGAGTTGAGTGCATCGCGGTCATGAAATCATTCAAAATAATGAATGCTGTTCAGTATCTAACTTGCAACACCTTCTGGGGTATTTATGAGTTGTACAGTATAAAATAATGTAGAACGCCAGCTTCAGTGGTAATTACACATCTCTGCCTGATACAGAGGAATATTTTGAAATAAATCCAATTTGACTGAGATTGCTGGCACAGCAACATTTAATACATAGTATTGCAATTAAAGGCACTTCACTCATGCACTGCGTAGAATTTTTATCCTAAGGTGGAGCAGTGTTTGAGGGCGGAGGGGCTGCGAGCGATTTCTTGCAACTGTGTGGCACGCTAATTCGCCGGGATATTCCTGCCTCCAGCTACTTTCACAGAGACGACATCCCTTGCTCCCCTCCACGGCACAGCTGCCAACTGCCTGCCAGTGGTGGGTAACCAGTTAGAGCGCCAACTGACGGCACTCGGCACGCACTTCGTTGAAAACGTTACTCAGGCCTCGCCACAGCCATTAGCTGGTTCCTGAGATAACAAGGTGTAGAGCTGGATGAACACAGCAGGCCAAGCAGCAGCAGAGGAGCAGGAAAGCTTGACGTTTCGGGCCTAGACCCTTCTTCAGAAACGGGGGAGGGGAAGGGGTTTCTCAAATAAATAGGGAGAGACGGGGAGGCAGATAGAAGATGGATAGAGTAGACAATAGGTGGAGAGGAGACAGACAGGTCAAAGAGGCGGGGATGGAGCCAGTAAAGGTGAGTGTAGGTGGGGGGGTAGGGAGCAGATAGGTCAGTCCAGGGAGGACGGACAGGTCAAGGGGGCGGGATGAGGTTAGTAGGTAGGAGATGGGGGTGGGGCTTGAGGTGGGAGGTGGGGATAGGTGGGAGGCAGGACAGGTTAGGGAGGCGGGGACAAGCTGGGCTGGTTTTGGGATGTGGTTGGGGGAGGGGAGATTTTGAAGCTTGTGAAGTCCACATTGATACCATTGGGCTGCAGGGTTCCAAAGCGGAATATGAGTTGCTGTTCCTGCAACCTTCGGGTAGCATCGTTATGGCCTGCCCTCGGATTTTAGCCCAGCTTTAGCGACTGGAGTCAGGAGCTAAAATCCAGACCCTTCACTCTTGGTCAGAAAAAATGAGCAGACTGTTTTGATTCAGTTATTGGGTTAATTTCAAACCCACCTGATTAAATGTGGTATGATTCGAGCCTCAAACACTGCCATTAAAGCCAATAAGGTCAGAGAAAATTTGTCTGCAGCCTGGTGTTTTTTTTTTAAAGATATAACTTCCTATTTAGAATGTTTGTGGGATGGTATAAGGTCAAGCTCAATAGGTTTTGGCTCGGACTTGTGCCTGGCCCAATTGATGAGTATATAAAATATCGTGGAAAGCAAAAACTACTAATGCACAATGCACTGTACTGTCGTCTGCTTGTTTGGGACTAGCAGTCTAAAATACCACGGACATTACAACACAGTGAGACACATCTAAAGTTCAAATAATATACACACACAAAGTCAGGTAGCCTCAGTTGATTAACAAAAGCAATATTGTTTTGCTTAGGGTTGGGCTACAGATAAAGCTTATGTTGTAACATGAGAAGAAAAGTGAATATTTGAAGGAAAAGAAGAGGCCAGGTGAACAATGTTTAATCACAAGGTGTTATGGTTTGAGTAACAGTTGCTACACAGGAAGGATTACATCAGACGAGTAAGCCTGAGTTATTTCACTGGTGAACAAAACTGACAGAATCTGAAAAGGTCCATTTAAAGTTCAGTCTTTCCAGGACACATGTTGAAGCAATAATTTTTTCCTTTTAAGTGGCAGAAAAATACAACCACAGCCAAAGGCCCTGCATCAATTAAAGTGATGAATTCCTGAACGCCGGAATAGTCCACAATGCTTATTTGTGCAACTCTTTGAGGAGCTTCATAGGAAAATATCTCCAGACGTTTTCAAAGCTGGACAAAAATGTATGTTTAGAATACACTCCCAAAGATCATACAACTCCACTCCCACTCACAATTCCAATTGCACCTGCTTCAAATAGTCGATTCTCCCATTACCCAGGTGTGTGTTCAGCTGCTGTGTCACTTGAAAATATTCCAAGACACAGAAATATTCAAGTAAAGCCTTTTAAGAGACACGCTTGGGGTGATGCACAAGAATGATCACTGTTTTGCAGTGAAAAGCATGGGCTTCTTCCACACTTTGCACTGCAGGGCAATGTTAATTCATTGTAACATGGATGATGTTGGGTACCCTGCATGAGACATATGTTATCAACTATTCGAATCTTGGACCAGAGTTTGAAATATACTACGAGCATAGCTCCTCATCAGTTAAGTTTAAGGTTGAACTAATTCAGTGATAATAGCTGGATGCCCACACCAGAAACATAATAATAATGGTGGTAGTGATTCAGAATGCTGTCCTGAAAAGTCAAAGAACTAAAGTGTTGGAAACTTTAACTTCCACTCGCATAGCATGAGCATTCCATGAGCACGTCAATAAGACAATGTGAGGAGAACAGTTCCTTTCTTTAAGGAATATAGAACACTCAACATGTGATGCAAAAATCATGCAAAAAAGTTGTTTGACTTTTATGCCAAAGTGGGAGTAAGAATCACATTATCAGTAACTCCTAAAAATAACTTCTTGAAATTATTTCTCCAAAATTCAGTTTCAAAATAGACCTAAAGCACATCTAAAGTTGGAGAAAAAATTCAGCAAGGTTTTGCAAATTGTAATTACAGATGAGAAAGACCAGATCATTTCAACTAATTGAACTGAAACAAATTGGATTATCCACTTTGAATGAGCTCAAGCTTTTTGACTCCATTATCCAACCTGTCAGCCCGTCCCAAGTATTAATTGCTCCAGGTGAACATGGAGCTGGCAAGACAGTGGCATAGTGGCACTGTCACTGGACTAGCAATCTAGCGGAACAGGCAAATGCTCTTGGTGCGAGTTAAAATTTCATCATGCATGGCTTCAAGAATTGAAAGCTAGCCTCAGTAATGATAGCCATCAAACTATAATTGATTATGGTAAAATAAAATCAGCTTCACTAGTGACATTAAGGGAAGAAATCTTCCACCTTTACTTGGTCTTACCCAAATAGAACTCCAGAGCCATTGCAATGTGGTTGATTTTTAACTGTCCTTGACTCCCACAAGTCACTCAATCCAAGGTTAATTAGGAATGGACAAGAAGTGCTGTCCTTGTCAGGAACCTCCAAACATCATGCTAGGATAAAGATGAAAGTCAAATTCTTTTTTGCTTCTGGAAACTGACAAACCCAAGGAAACGACCCTTTTCCGAACTATCACGGAAATAGATGCATCAGATAAATTGCTTTGCAGAGATGGTAAAATGAGATATATAGCCCCTCAATGGAGTGGGAAAGGATGAAAGTGCTGCATGTGGCTATCTGCCCACACCATTATTCTGCACTGGTGGGAACTTCCAGGAATTAGGTCCCACCTTCTATTTTAAAAGGCTCTGGCATTGGCACAACTCTGTGAAAATCGGAGTCAATTTTTCTAACTTCTTTCCATACGCTAACCCATACAGAAACAGAGATGCAACAATACTTCCACCAATTGTACACAGTAAAAAAGCAGCAGCATGTGCTGTTGGAATGGGAAATATTCACAATGATGTGGTTCTTCGTGCAAAATGCAAATCCTCCAGGTTTAGTCCTAAATTTTAATTTCTAATGAAATCACCAATGACTAATGTCTGGCTATTATAGCTTGGGGCTTTTTCTTACTAAGAATCATGAGCCCTGGCATAAAATATTCTTTTATTCCAGCTGTAAATCATCTTGCATTCAAATAAGTATTTCCTGATGTTTAACCTGGCATATCTTTATTTATCTAATCAAAAATACTACATATCTCGATTATGCCTCTACAAATTCTCCTTTGAGTTATCTCTTTATTAAGGATAATGATTCCAAGCCTGAGCCAGGCTGCCTCCTCCAACATTTACACTCTGACAGCAGGATACAACTTTGTCTTTCCTCTTCTGTGAAACCTCCAAAGCCTAGTTCCCCATTATGTCGTAAAATCAGAAATGTGTGCTGTACTCTGGGTGCAGCATTACCAAAGCACACCGTAGTTATTGTTACTCTCCATTGTTTAAACATTAGGCAATGAGTTAGCTGACACACCTTCATCCCTTTCATTAACCTCTTAGTTAACTCTATCCCCACCCTTGTGCCTCCCATTTGTACTTCTAATATATGCAATACTTTTTATTGGTTTGTATTGGATTTCATTTGATTTTATGTTATGATTCCACTAATGGATCTTTTTATGTTGAGCTTGATAAATAACAGAAAGTATGGAAGAACCAAGGACAATAAAATAGACAGAAATCTCAGGTTTAATTGAAACACCAAAATATATCTTTTTTAAAAAAAAATATGAACACAACAAACATAAACAAAAATGACTAAAAAGGTAAGATGATGATTCTAAACCAAATATACAATATACGCAATTTAGAGTCAAACATTCAGGATTAATGTGAGGTAAATATGAGTTAACAGACAAACTGTGGTCAAACACCCCACAGACTGTAATCCAAGTGTCCGATGTGGTATAGAGAGACATTAGTGCCAAATAGGTCACCAAATGACATGAAAACTATTTTCTTTTGCAAGAGATTCTAATTCTTCACTTTTGAAGTTCCAGCCTCAGAGTACCCTCAACACATCTCCACTTTGGCTACCTCAATGACTGTTCGTGTCTTGGTAGTTCAATCTCTCCTCCCGAGATGAAGTTCTCAAGGCTATTTGAACCTTCTCACAAGTATCTGTATTTTCGGCACAATTTCAGCTTTTATCAAATCAGCTAGTTTCACCAAGTTGCCACTGAATTTCTCCAAATCTCAATCTTTCCCAGTTCTACCAAGTAAATACTGTTTGAGGGTTACCTTTGCTCCACTTTCAGCTTCATTGACCTATCCTGGGAGTTTTACTGCCATGCTGGATTATGCTAATAGTAGCATTGTGCTGCCTGAAGCAACTTCTTTGCTTCATAACAAAGATCCAGCCAGTCCATTATTCTCATAAGTGGAATCATAACATAGAAACAAATGAAATCCAATACACACCAATGAAAGGTATTGCATATATTAGAAATACACTCTCAGCTTCAAACGACTAAAAACTTTCTCCAACCTAACACAAAGATAAACTAGAATCAGAGAACCTACTTAAGGGCACCCCATTTCCGTAATTACATAGCCTGCTCTGGGTAGTCCTCTACCCAATCTTGGAGATAGCAAGAACTGCAGATGCTGGAGTCAGAGTCAATAGAGTGTGGAGCTGGGGGAACACAGCAGGTCAAGCAGCATCAGAAGAGCAGGAAAGTCACCTTTTCCAGCCTAGACCCTCCTCTTGAAGGGTCTAGGCCCGAAATATCAATTCTCCTGCTCCTCTAATACTGCCTGACCTGCTGGGTTCCTCCAGCCCCACACTCTATTGACTCTACCTAATCTTCATGATTTACTGTCTCTCATTTACTGTTTCTTCTTTTGATCAGATGAAGTAACCTTTCAGAGTTCTTTTAAAATAATTTATCCCTAACTCCGGAACAAAACTCTTTTCTGAATTGTTTAGCAAATCCACCTGCTCTTTTACAATCCTACCTTTCTTGTTGTTAATCTCTTAAAGCAACCTTTTAAATATAATAGACTTCAAGCTGCTTTATTTGCATTTATCCTCTTTTCTACAGTTAGACTTTGACGCCTGCATCTAAAAACAATATACTAAAACATATGAACAATGAGCAAGATATGTGCAACAATTCATGAATTCAGGTACTAAACCTAACACAGCGCCACCTAATCTAAGCCATTTGCAAATTTAACTTCCTTTCAGTAAGACTGTGGTTACGGTTCATTTTAATATACCATTTTGGATACCTAATAGCCAAGTCACTTGATATATGCTCATACTGAAATCTAGTCCCCTATACAGCTTTGTTTTCTTTATCCAGTCACTGGCCCATCATAGACACTGATCTCGTATGGTTATTTACCAGAGATCTTTCGGAAAGGTCAGCGTAATGTGGGTTGCTCCATTTAGGACAGCACATGCTCAAAGGAAGTCTTTGTTCTTGACTAAATAATATCAATCATTAATTATTACATTTTTTCATACAGTCATATTTCCATTGTTCTACCATAATCGATTCCAGTTGTTTTTATTGGGATCAAGAAAACAGTTTTCTAGCTATCTCTGTTGACCTGTTAAATGTGGGATCTATATTCATCTATTTACAGATACAGGATAATAAAAATCTCTCATGTTCAGTGACTCTGTCAAAATGACCATCAGGTATTGGTAGTTACACCATCTAAGATCAAGTTGGAATTTAAATTCGTTTGGAATTCTTCCCAGACAAACTCTCATTAGAATATGCATTTAGTGGGCGTAGTCTCTTGTTTCCAATATGTGTGCAGACTCACAAGGACTAAAATGCCATCTGGCCTGGCACATCTTTAAACACATGCTAGGTACACCCTTTACTGACGCCTTTACATGTGTTTTTATTCTGAACACTCCATTGCCACAGAACAGAAATTCATCTCATTTCAAAGGGAATGTGTAAATGAACACAGGACACATGAAATCAAATTTACTGAAGTCAGGACACTGTTCAAATAACTAATATCTTTCACTTAAAGCTGAACACAATTAGGTGATAGCAAGCTAGATCTTTGGATGGATATTATCAAAGTCAGAGTATAGGTCTAAATTTCTACAATGATTCAATGGCTCCTTGTTATATCGATTCTGATGTGGTTTAGTAATGTTGGTCTTGAATTTAGGTGAATATCTGGCTATTTCTGACGTGCTTGATGTATACATGCACAACTAGTATGAAGAAAAACAAAATAAAATCTCAGACTTAAACTGACTTCTGGAAAGCTGATGAGAACGCAGATCAGCATGTTGTCTCCCTGTACTCAACAATATTTGAAAACATGAAAATAAACCAAGAACAAAAACTTCTCCACTCTGGTGAGAGGAGTCTCCTTTATTCTCTCCAAATGAATAAATTCTTCTGCACAAATTTAATTCTGCTTCAAGGAGAAATGTAAAGGTAAAAGTGGCCGTAGTCCCAGGGGGCTGTAGGGTTGCTCTCTCCTTAGAGAGAGGCAAGGGGTGAGGTTGAGAAAATGTAACCAACTGAGTGACCTCAAAACAGCAACTGTTCTAGGTTTACCACATATTTTACCAGTACCCCCTCAGGCAATCTCCAACTCTTTTTATGCCGCATGATTTAGCCTAACAAAGGTAACTTTTGAGCATATGTTTTGTGCATCGGCTCTCTCCTGTGACATATTGAAGTGAGATCACTTCCCACATCCCTCCACCTCCAATTAAACTATCATTCAGTGCTGCCACTTGGAAAGGTATCTTCAATTTTCAGCCCTTTTTGTTTTCTGCAAATAAAGATTATTTAATCTTTAATGAAAATTGCTAAACAATTTAAATCATACATTGCTTAGTCTACACATGGTGTACGTGCAGGAGATTTACCTTCACCCTGTTCATTTACTGTCCTGTTCCTTCTGTGAGTTCTGCCCAGGAATAACTTCAGCAATGGTGCATTTATGTATTATAACGTGTAAAGGCGTGATCTGCTCTGAGCAGTCCTTGCCATCTCTTGCTCTTCACGCCCCAAAGACTTTGTAAGGATAGAAGGCTGAGTGATCGGTGCCAGAATATGAACCCAACACCTATTATTTTCCGCACCATTACTTCAAACATTTGCTAACCTGACACTTGTACACAATACAAGTAGCTATGAATTGGCATACACAATATAGAAGTGCAAAATATCAAGCACAGGAATTGCCATTAGACCATAAAATCAACACAAGTGTTTTTCTCCACAGGAGCCACTTTATTCAATCTCCTGTTCACTCTTCAAAGAGTTTAGTATTGCTTTTCAACTACAGCTAATTTTCTTTGAAAAGACACACACTCTACTTAAAAGTGATGGTCAATAGAAATTCCCACATTCGAGCCATTGTCTGTAAACAAGAAGTGTAAAAGCCCCCGTTAATTCTATTCATATTGTATTCACGTTGTGCCCCCGACACCATCTCAACAATGGATTAATGACCTGTTATTTATCAAACTAAATCTTTATAACCTTAAAATGCATTATCAAGACACCGGGTAAACCTCTTGGTTCTAGTTTTTCTTTACAACTATCATGCGTCACTTTTGGTATCTTCTGTTGTACATCTATTGCTTTAATAACTATCCCAAAGTGGGATGCTTAGACCAGCACATATCACATCAACAGTGGTCTATATTAAGGTCCAATAAAATTTCAGCATTAAGATATTGATCTTCTATCTATATTGTCAGACACAAACCCAAGATACATTCATTTTTGTGGCTGTATTTTGTACTGCATTCTTCTTATTGATAATTCTATTTGCTCTATTTTTGTTACCACTTCAAAATAAATTACATCAAGTAATTTGCATTTCTTATTTATTTGGCTATCCTGCAGACTTTCAATTTAGTGTGATTAGCATATTTCAACATTATGCCCTCAATTCCAACTAAATAAGTACAGCCAATGACCGCAGAGGAATACCAATCACCATGCGCCACATTTTCAATATGTGAAACCTGTTTGTTCTTGTATTTTTCATTTCTGACCTCCAAAGCCCTCTCTGACCATGTTTCTGTTATTTATCTACATCATTAATCCAAAGATACCCAATCCTCAAAAGCTTCTTGGAAAGTTCAGTGTAATATTACTACCTTCCAAAGCTAAGGTACCTGGAGAATTTTGGAAAACTCATCATTTCATTAATTCCTCTCTATCTTCTCTTGGGACCCTCAGATACCATCAGGTTTTTCTATCCTCTATAGATTTCAGTAAGGCGTTTACATTTATTACCTCAACTAATACGGTTCTACACCACCTCTGGTCATTCAATCCTAATACCCCATTCCAGTGATGCCAAAATCAAAGTACTTGTTGAGTCTTCCATCAGCTCATTCTTCCTGAGTGAAAAACTTTGATTTGTACCCTTTTCATTCATTGCTAAATACATCAGTTGACGGTCAATGGTTCTTGTCAATTTAGCCTCCCTAACTTGGAGAAGGTTCCTTTTAATTTGTTGTGATTTTTTTTATATCTGGTCAAGTAATCTCATCCTCAAATTCTCAAATTCTCTTCCTGCAGGTATGCCTCTGGGGAATGTTTAGCAGCTCCTCTCCACATCACCCTCGCAATGTATTTGAAGGTGGGGGACACAAAATGGATATCAAGTCCATTTCCTGTCTGCCTGGACCTGGGTTGTCTCCCTTTTTTTGATGATTGGTAAGGTGCCAGCCAGCCCTCCTGGTCTTTGAGGTCCTTCAGTTGCCAGTTAAGGGCCAATAAGTACCATCCACCCTTGTCATAACACTGAGGAAGCCCCAATCTCACCTTCTTCGATGCACAACCCCTCATATAATTCGCCTCTGTGCATTCTGGAAATGGTTAAACAACACTTGCTTTCTTTCTGGAGTAGCAACATTTTGCATGAGTACAGAGAGAACTGCAAACATGAAAATCACGACTTTCACCAGAAATAATGTCCCTTTTATAGTTTACTTTTGGATAATTACAATCCATTATGAAAAGGTATCCTGTGTACACACTTCTCCAATTTTTCTACAAATTTCAGTCTGTTTTTCTTTTCCAGTGTTTGGCAGTTTATGGTATTCTCTCAGCAATAAGACAAATCCATTGATATTCCTCATATAATTCAAAAGGGGTCTAATTTGGACCAAATTTCAATTTAATTACATTTTCACACAACATTTTACCATGGAAGGTGCATGTGATAAAATCTGAAAAGAAAACAGATGCTGGAAAACAGAAATGGGAAATGCTGCCAAACCAGGGCAATCCAAACTAACATGAAAGAAAAATCTGAAGAAACACAGCAGCTTTGGCAGCATCTGTGGAGAGAGAAATAGAGTTAACGTTTCTGACTCTTCTTTAAACCGAGTGTGGAAAATAGAATTTCCGCACACTGGCCACAATGTCCTATGTCAAGAACATATCAGAACTGACAACGAGACTCCTACAACCACTAGGAAACATGGTAGCACACAAGCCCCACAGCCACGCTACAACAAACACTCACAAGGATTAAAGACCCCATGTCCACGATATGCAGAACCAACGCGGTTTACAAAATACCATGCAACGACTGCCACAAACATTACATCGGGTATATAGGAAGGAAACTTAGCCATCAGAATACATAAATATCAGCTAGCAGCAAAACGACATGGCAAACGTTCCCTAATATCGGTACTATCAGACAATGAAGGCCACTAGTTTAACTGGGACAACGTAACATAGTAGCCCAAGTCAAACATAGACACGCAGGAGAATTCCTAGAGGCATAGTTCTCAACCCATAATGCAATCAACAAACATATAGAATTGGACCCCATATACAAACCCATAAAGAACAGAACCAGAAATGAAACATCTCAACATAGCAGACCAGACCAGACAGTATAAATTCCAAGCAGAGTAGAACAATGTCGCATCATCAGAGGCCTCACTAGCCTCTGATGATGTCACTAGCACGGTGATGAACCGTCCGAACGAAAACAAGCCAGCTCAGCGAGCAAGTCAACAACCTCAGAATTTCCCAGCAGTAATATGCAGTTTGCTCTTACGGTTGAGGTGAAGCACATTACAAGGGTAAGAATGCCTTACTCTGTATGTAGCCAGTGCAATTCATACAAATGTTTAATGTTAACTCCATATGCCAAAATTGTGAAAGTGTCACCTTCCTTCAAAATGTTACCTTAAGAAACATAATGATTATTGTATGAATAAATTCCTCCCCCATGTCAAAATGCTACATAAAAACTATTCATTTGATTGAAAATTCTTAAGTACGTGGGTCACACAATGGCAAAGTCCCGTGAATTCAAATTTAACCGAACATTACACATGGAACGTGTAACAAAATTAATTTGGAAAGATGACACAGGAACAGATTAAACAATATCACACGTTTATTTTTGTTTAAAATGATTGAAGTGTGATTACATTTCAATTAAATTGCATTTTTGAAGCAAATTCCAGTAAGCTGGGTGGTGAATTTATGCAGTAGTTTTAGTTCAATGTTGATGGTTTGAAAATGGATGGCTGGCTATGAATTAAGTTAGGAGTCCAAATTTAAATTAAAATATCAACTATTAGGTCTCAATTTGAACAGAAATCTACACATGAAAACAAACTGGTTTTGGTGAGGGAGGAAATAAGGTAATACCAATGTTTAATATGGTGAATAAAACTTTATGACTGGAGCATGTTCAACACAGTTGGTTTGATATTTTGCAGTTTCGTTATGAAAGGTGAAGGTGGGTAAGCTCTGAAATGAACAACACATGCAAGTCAATATTGATATTGCTCGTTTGCCTCAAGCCTGTTATATTTTCCAAACAATGCAAAGTTATACCTAGTGGATCTCAATCCACATTAAGCTCCAGCTGACCGCTTACAGAATGCTCTTAATTATTTTAATGTAGTTTGGCAATGATTACCTCTACACAAACCAGAATTTCCCTTTGGGAAGGAAACTTTATACAATAAAATCATGATAAGTCAAATTGCAAATTTATGTTAAGTGTATGACAGCAAATATGTGAAAGATGTTTCTATTTTTCAATTGGCTCACACCTTACAAGGACCTGACCATGTACAGTAAAAGTTATTTAAAAATTTTGAGAACAAGTGCTGAAAAATGTTGATCATCTTTTTCTGCTTAGCATGCTGTTTTCAGATGAGTCCACTATGTTGTCAAGGCACTTAAACATGCTTTCTGTGACTTTGTGCTGCAGTGTGAAATTTCAGAGTATCTCTACAGCTTTTGCAGCTTCAGCCAGAAAAACTGGTGGAGGAGGTGATAGGCATTCATTGGAATCTTCAAGTTGACCAAGGTGACAATCCATCTTTTCTTCCATTGGTATATTTGTCTTGTTTTCCTCATTGATGCACCAAAAATGCTGGAGGTCATTCAGGAAGGTTGGTTAGCCTCGTACTGTACAGATAGAGTCTTGATATTCACAAACAACATGGTTTCTTGGACTTTCCTATCACTAGAAGCAGCAGCTTTTTGGTGCCATCCATGCTACGACAAACCATAGCAGTGGCTTGCTTCTTGCTCCACTTTCTACCACCACTTGTTTCAGCTTTAAACATTCAAGTGTGACTTGGTAACAGATGGTAAAACAGTAATTTCATCCACATTAAAAATGTCTCTTGGGCGAGTACACTTTGCAGCTATTCCTGCAGGCTTACAGATCAGTAAATCTACCTTTCAAAGTGTTCTTGCAATTTCTTCAAAGGGCCACAAATTATTTGGGGAAAGCGGCATAGTGTAGTTGTTACACATGACCACAAAAATTCATAGTCACCTTGAAATATTTTATGAGTCGTCTTTATTGACCAATGTCTGACATGCTAGAAGTAAATTTCCACTTTCTTGGAACTTTTCTGGGAGTAAGTACTCATCCCTACAGTAACAATCTTGAATATGGCTTTCATAGTAGGAAGGCCATAGGGACTGCTGATTAGCTAATTTCTCAATGCAATTTTCTAGGAAATTAAATCTGTCTCACTGGATTGATATCTGAACCAGTGATTTGGCTGGAAGTAGATCAAGACAGCACATTTATGAGGTGCAGGCATCTGAAAATACCTTGAGTTTCAAAGGGTAGTTGCCTGCATTGCCAGTTCAGCTTTGAAAGTAGACCTGGAATTAAGAGATCTTCCCAGCCTCTTGACAATAGACTGACTTTACTGTGAGGTTGCTATTGGTTTCACAAAGCATGTAGCAACGGTCCCAGACACCGACTCAACCCAATCCAAAAGCAGCTTTTGAGATGGCTCTGAATCTTTAATGGATCAAAATGAAATGGCTTCATCTGTAACATGATTGAAATCTTGGTTGGTGGGAACAGATTAGAATAAGATAGCGTGTAGAGGAACCCAAAACACGAATAATAGGGACATGAAGAGTAAAAGTGAGAGCACAAGCTCCATTCCATGTTATCTTTGAAGGTAAAAGTTTCAGTGTGAACTCCAGCACAATGGCAAATATTTGAATTGATTTATTATAGTCACACGTCTCTAAGTACAGTGAAAAGCTTTGTTTTGCAAGCAATATATGCAGATGGCAGCAAACAGGACATACAAATCATAAGGTGCTTAGACAGAGCGAGGCAGAATGAGGCACACAAGGTTAATTCAGAAAGATCATTGAAGACATAGGCAGAACTCTGAAATATAAGCAAGATGTCCAGATCCTAGTCTGAAAACAATTATCTGTGAGTATACAGTTGTCTGATAGTTAACAGAATGAAATTTCAAATCACATTTATGGCATATAAATCTGGCACCAAATTAACCAAAGTGGTATTGCTCTATGCTGTAATTTTTTTGAGGAGGGGGTGGAGGGAGCAGACCTTCTGGCACATTCTTTATTTAATATTCTCACTAGACATATGACTGGTAATGTTCCATTCTACAGTGTTTACTCAACATCTAACAAGCACAGAAACCTCAAAGTGCCGGTAATTACAAAACCTGAACCTTATTCAGCCAAGTGCTTTAATTCAAGAGGAAAAAGGTGTGAGGTAATGTGGGTTATTTTGGTACAAGCCCTGTGCTGTCTTTTCAGTGTACTTCAGCGCTGTTAGAAATTAATAGCCAACGATGCAGAATGTCTGTCCAGAACTGGTCTGATTATCGAACGCTGAAGGAATGTCGAGGTTCAAACTGCTTCTAAATTTTAGTATAATTGCCTCTGACAGCTGGGCGAGGAAAAGATTCCCACAAATGTGACTTCATATCTTTGAAATTGCAAAAAAAAGAAATTTGGCTTTTTTTAAACTTACATTTTACAAAATTTGTCAGCAAGCTAAAGAGGTTTTCAGCCAGGCTGCTTTCCAGATAGCGCAGAGGCAGCTGCTACAATAACCCAATAGAAAGTCATCCTGTTAGCTACTTGGGGTATGTTCATCAGTTTCTTTTATCCTTTTTCACTTTCTTTGCTTTACTGAAAACGCCGACTTCACTGCAGCAGACACAATTCCTTTGGCCAGCAACACATTGTGGGAAGGTTTTGCCGATTGCTATTTCCAACGAAACTGTAAATTAATAAAGGAAACCTATCTTCTGATGTCACTGACCTACAGAAATCAGAGCAAATTTACCTGCTGTGGTGAAAGCATGACGAATACCTGTGCTGAAGACCACTAAACCTGTAACTCACTATTCGTCAGTAAAACATAAAGTGAGGAGTTCAATCTACCTGGGGTTTATTAATTGGGCATCACTTAACATAAAGCCTAGGGTCGATATAGAGTTGATGGAATAAAGGTTATAAGATTCTCAATCTGATTTCCAGATATAATCAGAGACTTTTCCCCACATTGAAGCTTCAATACTTTTTGTTAGCAGTTGCTGGAAGATGTATAGCAGCAGGAGTTTGTTTTGATATAGAGTCTCTGTCTGTTCAGCTGCTTGACAGAGGCACAAGGAAAAACAGAGGTTTGCTTTGTGGCATTTGTCCCTCTTTGAGCATCCATCCTGATGGCACATGTTCCTGAAACCAAAATTCAGCTGGCACAAAGCTGAAAATGGTTTCTGGAGTGGTTTGTAAGACCATAATAACCTAAAGTCTCATTGTTCAATCTGCGTAACTTTGCCCTCCCTTGTGGAGGTTTCACATCCAAATCTGATCCTAAAGTGCGGACAATCTACCAGGTGTCACATTTCAAGCAGGAACTGGAGGACCACAATCAACTGCAGATTGTGCCTCCTCCAAAATACAGGGAGAGGGAACAAAGAGAGAGAAAGAGAGAATAAAGACTATGTTAGCCAATTGTACATGACTATTTAGCTGAACTCAGGTAACAGATTACAGAAAATGCTCAAAACTGGGATCTTTCTGGTTGTTTGACTCAGTACAACATCAGTCATTGAACTTTTTGATCCAATAATGCGCTAGCTCCTATTCAGTCCCCACACTGCTCGATTATTCCATTCCCCTCCCCACCAACTGTAAAACCTGAGGGAGTCCTGGGCATTTGCTACAAAGTCCTGTTGCAAGTGGCACCGTTCCAGGAAAAAAAAAATCTTTTTTCTTAGTATAATTACTTTTGAAATTGTTGTTGATCTGAGTGCAACTGTCCATGGATTTTGCTATTAACAGCTTGTTAATCTTGAAAGTGTTTTAACAATGCTTCTTTCCAGGAATGTAATGGAATCCCTGTCACCCATCAATGCTAAGACAATATGTGCATTGGATTACGTAACAAGCAGATAAATTGCTTGAGAAACTCATCAGGTCTGGCAGCAATTGTGAAGAGAGAAACAGAGTTAACATTTTGAACCCAGAATGATTCAACTTATTTTCTTCTTCTGTGTCCTGAAGAAGAGTCATATTGGACTCGAAATGGTAACTCTATTTCCCTCTCCACAGATACTACCATACCTGCTGCGTGTCTCCAGCACTTTCTGGTTTTGTTTCAGATCTCCAGCATCCACTAGATACTGCTTTGATTGGCTCAATACTTCTATTGTTAGCATTAAGGTGGAATATACCCACCTAAAAACAGCATAAAACACTTAGAAAAAAATAGAAAAGACACATGAGTGGATGTGCTCATAATATTCTTTATTTGTTTTGGATCTAGATTTGACCTGAATCTAAGTCTACATAACAAAAAAACAATGAACATCTTCACTACACAACACTTTCAACAAAATCCCTTTTATGTTGCTGCAGAAACCCACTCTATCCTACTGTAGATTCTTCCAGACATGGCACCTCACAGACATGGCACATTAAGCCACATTGCTCACATCCGGTACAAATCAAGGGTCACACAGCTCATCAACATGATTCTGCACCACACACCAACTGATCAGAACATGCCAGTACAATGAGAATGAATAATGTATGAATACAAGTGCTTCATTCATTACTTGGGTGTAGAAGGGCAGGAGTTATTCAGAGGGCGGTGTCCTTTGTCATTCATGCCATTAAGTAACCATGAATCAATAAACAGGAATTCAATGCAATAAATGCAAACCTTCATTTGGATAGTGCCAATGAAAAAAAGTTCAAGATTTTCCTGGACTTGCACCTGGATTGCAGAAATTACAGGAAAATTGGTTACGGCAGAGCACACCAAGCCCACCCTCCTTCAATTTTCCACTCATTTCTTTAAACAAAAAGGAAGATCAAATGGGATCTTTTGCAGGTGTGCGTGTAACCCCACCCACTTGATTTTCTTGTGTCCCAACATTTCGGAAATCAAATAACCCTGGGGCAGCAGTAGGAACATCTGCCGTTATGCGTGCCAATTCAAAACCTAATTGTAACAGGCAAAAAATACTCAACTTACTGGAATAGTGCCTCATGTTTGGAACAGTGTCTTCTTCCAGCAGATATGCGGAAAGGGACATGTGACTATTTTTAAGTGCTGAATAAAACTTGACTAAATGTTTCTTTTCAGCACAGTTCACATAGTAAACCAAACAATATCTTGTTTGCAGTATGTGCTCCCAACGCCAGCTGAGTTTCTGTAACATTCTGCAACATTGTCATCAAACCAGCTGTCAAGCGAGGAGCCATCGTCGTACAGAATAGAACAGACTACCGTAAGGAGGTGTACCAACAGCTGAACAACCTGGAACACTACAGACAACTACCTGCTGATCCAACCAAAGAACACACCCGTCAGCTGAACAGATTGGTCAAGGCATTTGATCCAGTCCTTCAGAGTACCCTAGGCACTCTCATCCCACGTACTTCCCACGTAGGGGACTTCTACTACCTTCAGGAGATACACAAAGCCAACACATCTGGACATCCCATCGTATCAGGCAATGGGACCCTGAATGAGAAACTCTCTGACTATGTTGAGGGCATCTTGAAACCCATTGTACAGGGAACTCCCAGCTTCTGTCGCAACACTACAGATTTCTTACAGAAACTCAGCACCCACAGACCAGTCGAACCAGGAACGTTCCTCGTAACAATGGTCATTTTGGCCACTCTATACCAGCATCCCCCATGATGACGGCACCACTGCAACACCATCCACCACGTACACAGCAGAAACTCATGTGACTCGGCCAACGTTGTCTATCTCATATGCTGCAGGGAAGGATGCCCCGAGGCATGGTATATTGGCAAAACCATGCAGGTGCTATGACAACAGATGAATGGACACCGCGCAACAATCGCCAGACAGGGATATTCCCTCTCAGTGGGGGAACACTTCAGTAGTCAAGGACATTCAGCCTCAGATTTTTGGGAAAATGTCCTCCAAGACGGACTTCCGGATATACAACAATGCACAGTCTCCGAGCAGAGGCTTATAGCCAAGTTTGATACCCATGAAAACGGCCTCAACTGGGATCTTGGGTTCATGTCGCATTACAGAGACCCTACTACACTATATACTCTCACAAACACACATGTGCAGGTACTCACACACTTACTCACACAAACATACTCTCTCTCACACGCACACTCACACTCACACACACTCACTCACGATCAAACAGATCCTCTCATTATCACTGTCTCTCAGGCACACACATACACTCACCCTCTCTCTTCCCCCACCGCAACCCCCCCACACAGACACACAGTCTCCCACAGACACACACATTCTCTCTCTCACACACACACACACACACACACTTCTCTCTCCCTCTCTCACACACACACACTTCTCTCTCTCTCACAGACACACACTTCTCTCTCTCTCACAAACACACACACTTCTCTCTCTCACAGACACACACTTCTCTCTCTCTCACACACTTCTCTCTCTCTCACACACTTCTCTCTCTCTCACACACACTTCTCTCTCTCTCACAGACACACACACACTTCTCTCTCTCACAGCACACTTCTCTCTCTCTCACACACACACACACTTCTCTCTCTCACAGACACACACTTCTCTCTCTCTCACACACTTCTCTCTCTCTCACAGACACACACACACACTTCTCTCTCTCACACACACACACACCACTCTCTCTCACACACACACACTCACCTGTCTCTCTCTCACACACACACACACACTTCTCCCTCTCACACACACACTTCCCTCTCACACACACACTTCTCTCTCTCACACACACACTTCTCTCTCACACACACACGCACTTCTCTCTCTCGCACACACGCACTTCTCTCTCGCACACACGCACTTCTCTCTCACGCACACACACACCTCTCTCTCTCACACACAGACACACTTCTCTCTCTCGCACACACACACTTCTCCCTCACGCACACACACTCTCTCTCACGCACACACACACACTCTCTCACGCACACACACACTTCTCTCACACACACACACTCTTCTCTCTCTCACACACACACACACTTCTCTCACACACACACACACACTCCTCTCTCTCTCTCTCACACACACACACACACCACTCTCTCACACACTTCTCTCTCGCACACACACACTTCTCTCTCGCACACACACACTTCTCCCTCACGCAC
>JAHRHZ010000082.1:7879357-7890115 GCA_024137785.1 Ginglymostoma cirratum | reverse complement strand
TCTCTCTCGCGCACACACACTTCTCTCTCACGCACACACACACCTCTCTCTTGCACACACACACACCTCTCTCTTGCACACACACACACCTCTCTCTCGCACACACACAGCCACACTTCTCTCTCTCACACACACACTTCTCTCACACACCTCTCTCTCACACACACACTTCTCTCTCTCACACACACACACACTTATCTCACACACACACACACACCTCTCTCTCTCACACACACACACCTCTCTCTCTCACACACACACACCTCTCTCTCTCACACACACACACACACACACACACATTTCTCTCTCTCTCTCATAACACACACACACTTCTCTCTCTCTCTCACACACACACACCCACACTTCTCTCTCTCTCTCACACACACACACCCACACACACACACACCTTCTTTCACCCTCACACGCAGACACAGACACACATATGTGAGTCTATGGGGTGAATTTGCTTTTCCAGATACACTCCATTTTGTTCAAAAAGCACACTATTTATCGACAGTCAATCAATGTAGCGTTTTACAAATTCCTCCTTTAGGAATAAAACCAGTCTGACCCCAAACTCGAACACAAACAGATTGTAAACAAGGTCTCACAACTAACATGTATTGTCTGACCTAAAGTGTCATGTCTTCCTTCCACTGATAAAACCTTTAGTTCTCTCAGGACCATGACTTGAAAGGCATTTGGGGATTTACATATACATATTAATCAATTAAAACCTTCGAACTGATTAAAGGTTTTACAGCATCTCAGGTTTGTTTAATACATCCTGATCAATGGTGTGACCCTTTGATCTTTTACTTATAAATTCTGTGCCTGATACGACCTCTCTCACTAACGCCTGAAGAAGGACTGAGACTCCGAAAGTTAGTGTTTTCAAATAAACCTGCTGAACTATAATCTGGTGTGTGATTTCTGACCATGTGTCAGTAGGATGTAAGTTCATTTCTGCTGTTGCTGTGGCTAAAATCAGTTCAGATTTTTAATGAAAACTTCGGAACAATTTAAATTTAAATTTAAATTAACCCAAGTAAAGTAGGAAGATAAGGCTTTGGACCTCAAATGACAGGCAGGCATTATATCAGATGACATTTACATCTTCCCAACCTATTTGTGGTTTTTTTCTCTCCTGGGAAAAATATTCAAATGGAGGTCCATAAGTTCCCCACAACATTCTCACCTTTTTAAGTTTCTTTCATCAGCTACTCCAAATCCATGTGCGCATGAATCTTGTGATAGAAAGAGAGAATCTATATCCAGCTATCAGACGGAGGAAGCTAGCCACAGAAATGTAGGAATCCAATTTCTCTGGTCTCCAGAGTACTGACAGCTTAAGTAACATGCTTGTCACACAGAACTTCATTCATGCAAAATTGTCTTAAAGAATGCAGTACAACAATCCAAACAGACAGCTTGAAATCAGCTTTTTCCATGTGCGACCAATATCCCAGCCCCAGGAGAGAATCTGGAGGATTCAAATATTCTTACAGACAGTGTCATCAGTGACAATCAGATATCTGGCTCAGAATTTGGAGTTAGCATCCACCAAGTTACTCACATCTTGTTATTATGAATGGCCCTCTTCTACGGGAATACAACGAACTATTCCACCATGCATGATGAACCATCCTGCTGGTATTGAAAGAGTGCATTGAAATCATAGCCCACCAGACTATTGTTAATCAGCCTATGAATTGATCTGATTACTCCACATTTTTAAAATTTATTAATTCACAGGATCTGGTCATCACGGGCTAGGATGGCATTTGTTAGTCACGCCTAAATGTCCTTCAGAAGATGGTGGGAAGCTATCTTCTTGAGCTATGGGAGTTCATTTGGTGTAGATACACCTACAATGCTATTAGGATGGGAGTTCCAGGAAGTTGACCCAGTTACAGTCAAGAAACAGCAGCATAGTTCCAAGTCAGGATGGTGTGCGATTTAGAGGGGGAGCTACAGGTGGTGATGTACCCATATATCTGCTGCCTTCGTCCTTTTAGGTTGGAGTGGTCATGAGTTTGGTAGGTACTGACAAAGCAGCTCTGATGAGTGCTGTAATGCACCCTGCAGATGGTACACACAGCTTACACTGGTGCTGGAGGGAATGAATGTTAAACATATTAACTGTTCTGCCAATCAGATGGCTGCTTTTTCCTGGAAGGTGCTGGGCTTCTTGAGTGCTGATAGAACAGCACTCAGCCAGGCAAATGGGGAGTATTCCATCTCATTCCTGACTTGTACCTCGTTAATGGTGGACAGGCTTTGAGGAGTCAGGAAGTGAATTACTCACTGCAGGATTCCTTGTGTCTGGCCTGTTCTCATAGTCATAGCATTTATATTGCTGGTCCAGATTTATTTCTGGTCAATGGTATTCTCCCCGGTGGAACAGTAGGGCATTCAGTGATAATAATGCCACTGAATGACATAGGGCGATGGTTGAATCCCCTCTTGCTGTTGATAGTAATTGTTTGGCACTTCTGTGGCATGAATGTTATTTACCAGTCATCAGTCCAAGCCTGGATATTGTCTGAGTCTTGTGCATATGGTACCATATCTTAGACCATTTTGGACCTTATGATGGATGGACTATCCATTACTCTCCAAGCGAAGATATGAAGGTAAGTGAACAGCAACCTAGTTGTAATCTAACTGCATTTTTGGCAGATTACCAGTATCAGGGAACAAGACTTTTGCTCGGGTTTGCTGGACCCTAGCTAGCATTAGAAAGTTAATGCACCTGCATAATGAACAATCCTACGGTTGATCCACTTTTCTTGTACAAGACACTTGAGCTGGCTTAGCATACCATCAGAGTTGTCAAAAGTAATCTTGCAAATAAATTTAAATCTAATTACTCAAATCATGACTAGTAGCGCTTAATTCAGAACAGCTTCCAGAAAGGTCACAATCTGCGTATTTCAGTTACAACATTTGACAAACACTTAAACACTTGTGTTTCAGTTTAAACACACAATTGCCTGACACTCAACCAGTCACTCCTGCACATTTCAAAAAAATGATTAAGTGGCCATTGACAAAATGCTAACTGGATGGTAAAGGAGTCAACGTACACAAAATAATAGCCTCTTTCAAACCATTTTAATTTTATAAAGGCACCTTTGAAACCACTTTCAGTTACACTTGGAAGAAATGCCTCTCGTTAGGAGCTCATTTATAGAAATCCCATTATTCAAGGCTGCGTTGGTGCTGGGGATCCCCATGGCCTGCAACATTGGGTGTGTGGATTTATACATCTCAAACTTAACACATTGCATTTCTACAATAAAATCCCCAAGATGTCGCAAGACTCATTTCTGAGTTTATTAGTAAGCTGGTTGTGGCTTTGAGTTTGACTGATTCCTCTTTCATAGAAAAGTTCAGTCTTTTGGCGAGATTTGTGTTAGTAGGAATATTGATGGCGCGTCTGGGTAATGTTCCACTGATTCAAAACTGTTCCTGCCGTCACCTCACATAATAGTTTGAAAAGTGATGACGCCTCGTCCAACAACCCTCTCCATTAAATTCTGCGTGCTTCGCTGGTTCTCATTCCATGGGCTGCCTGAAGTTGTGCAATTGTATGTGAAGTTTTGATTTGCTCTATCCTCCCTTTTGTGGCAAGACTGACAACCAGAGTGTACTCTAAAAGGATTACTCTGTGAAAGGAGACCATTCCATTCTCCCAATTCCTCAGTCTCCAATGCATTTGCTGTCATCATGCAACTTGCCACACAAATGTTTCTGTGATGTCTTCTTTTTTCCTTGGCCAAGAACTCCCCCCACTGTAGCTGACACAGCCCTGGACCACTTCTGCCAAATTTCCTGCACTTCTGCTATCACCTTCTTCCCCTCCCTCCCAGGACCGATCCTGCTTGCGATCACCATCAACCTACCAGCCTTCATATTCAATGGATCAGTTTCTGCCATTTGCGCCATCCTTTCTGTGATGCCACCACCAAACACACTTATCCTTCTCCTTTCAACATTTCAAAGGGCGATTCCCTTCATGATTCTCTGGTCCACTCCTCAGCGTAGGCCCAACACCCCATTCCTTTCCTACACCACCTTGTAACAAAAACACAGCAGCTATAACAACTGACCGTTTCTCTTCTCTCTGCTCATCAGATGCAATTAGTCCCCTCAAGTGAAGCAATAATTTACTTCTCAACCTATCACCGTATTTGCAGCTCATCAGCTGGTTTCCTTGACATTGGGTACATCAAATATAGACTGGTTAACTGCTCTGCAGAACAATTCCGCTCTGTCAAAAGGATGATCCCAAGTTTTCAGTGGCCTGTCCTTTTAATTCGCCCTGAAATCTCTGTCCTTGGCCTGCTGCACTGTTCCAAGGAGGATCACTGTAAGCTAGTGAGGAACAACACCTCATCTTTCAATTAGGCACCTCAAAGCCTTCTGAACCCAGCAATGAGTTTAATAATTTCCTTCTTTCTGTTTGCTTGTTTAGGTCAGGTTTTTTTTTCAGTCACCAGCATGCTGGGTCTAGGCACATCATTGGTTTCTCTACCTCCCTGCTCATCATGCTTTTTAACCCCCGTCCACAACTCTTTTATATCCCATCCTATCATTATGTCCTTACCCCACCCATCCCTTGACAAAAACCTATTACATCTCTATTTGTAATAGCTGATACACACAGTCCCATTTGGTCTTACCTGCAGAAACTTCAATTCACCAACTATTCAAACTGTGTTCCTTGAACAATGACTGTTATGTTTACCAACAATCCACTGACTTCACCTTGAAAGTGATACATAGATTGTAAAGGACTTTGGGGCATTACACGAGAAACACCCATAATTTTCTTTCTTCCACACAAATGGTACTTGTGTGACATCTGGTATTTTTTCCTAACTATTATCTATTAGTGCATATCCAAGATAGCTGCATTCAAAAGAAATAGATTGGTATTTAATGCTGTCTCCCAAGGCGACCAGGATGGGGTTGGTCCTTTATTCCTTTATTCATTCAGGGGATGACAGCGTTGCTGGCGAGGCACCATTTATTGCCCATCCCTAATTGCCCAGAGGGCAGTTAAGAGTCAACCACATTGCTGTGGGTCTGGAGCCACATGTAGTCCAGACCAAGTAAGGGTGGCAGTTTCCTTCCCTAAAGGACATTAGTGAATCAGGTGGGTTTTCTGACAATTGACAATGGATTCATGGTCATCATTAGACTGTTAATTCCAGGGTTGGAGGGACATAACTAACCTGGCAGGAGGGTAGAGGTGGGTGGAGTTCATGCTACGTCCTTTTTCTGCCCCAAGTAGGCTTGAGGCAGGAATGGCCTTCCCTCCCGTGAGCCAATTGAGGCCGCTAACTGGTCAATGCCCACTTAAGGGCCCTAACCACACTGTCACTGCTATATACCCAGCGGTAGGCAGGTGGTCTTGAAAAACAATATGCCTGAAAAATGATGGATGGCTGAAAAATGTGATCTTCCAGAGTAAGACCTTTGTTCAAAGGTACTCAGTATCTGATAGAGGAGCTTGACATTGTCAATTTGGGGGAATAGGGTGCATTGAGAGCAGAAATCCTGCCCATGCTGCCAACTGCCCTCACCCATGATCCCTAACTTTATTACAGTGGGTGAGAATCCTATCACCTCCATCAAATTCTCCACATTCTTCTGTCTTCAATGCTTGTATTCACTTGACAATATTAGATAGTAATGGTTAGTCCCTCATGTAAACAATTGGATATATTGTTGACTTCCCCCTAGTACATTCGTCCCAAGTTGAGATTTTGGGAGCCCAATAGGATTGTCCAAAAGGTTCCCTTTTCCCCTTTGTCCTCAAAGGTTGAGGAGTGTGATATCAGCTCTGTACCTTTAACTCTAGCTGGTTTTCACCTTTACTGTCTCCAGCACTAATAAAGCCACTTGGTCTTAATAAAACGAAAGAACAAAGGAAAACGTAGAACTTTTGATTGTGCCAGGAAATAACAAAAGAGATTTGGCAAAGTTTCATGAGACCATGATTTCGAAGCAATTCCTAGTCTTTCCACCACCAATCAACTCGTAATGCAGTGCCCATACTAACTGAAGGGATGCATCTAAGACCAGAGATAGTAAGAACTGCTGATGCTGCTGTCGGAGATAACACAGTGTGGACCTGGAGGAACACAGCAGGCCAGGCAGCATCAGAGGAGCAGGAAAGCTGACATCTTGAGTCGGGACCCTCCCCCATTCTGTTTCCTGCTCCTCTGCTGCTGCCTGGCCATATGTGACCAGGTTTGGTTTGGACAGAAAAATGGGCAGAATATAGCAATATCAGGAAAAAGATCTTCATATTCAAGTCAAAATCACTATTCAATGGGGAGAAATGTATTGGGTTTTAAAATGGAAAGAAATGACCCCCTTTTCAGTGATGGCATCCTCCATCTTACCAGCAAATGGAGTACAAGTTAAATCAAAAATGTCTGTTGATGTCATGGTAGCAAAGGGAAATTTTTATCAATTATCATTCTGAATCATTACCAATGTAGTAAACCCAACTGGATGTTAGACACACATATAGAAATACACTCCAGTAAATAGTCAGGGATGAAACAAATGGTTATTCCTGGAAATTTTTCTGACTTTTATTTATAGCTCACAAAAGAACATAAAATAACATCACGTTTACGTAAAGCCTTTAGCATAAAAAAAGTCTATTGATGCTTCACACGGGCACTATAAAAGAAAATGTGATTCTGAGCCATCTATGCTTATATAAATATTATATATTATATATATACATACGGCCCAGCCCTGTTCCCTCACTTGACACAAAGCTGGGACAGCGGTCCCATTTTATGAGGAAAGGTTGAGCAGGTTGGGCCTATACCACTGGAGTTAAAAAAAAATGAGAGGTGATCTTAGTGAAACGTGTAAGACCCCAAGCGACCCTGCTGCGATGGATACTGCAGAGTCTTCCTTCTTGGGGGGGGGGGGAGATTATAACAAAGGGATGTAGCTAAAATATAACAAGATCTCCCCATAAAGGCAGAAATGAAGAGAATGTTTTTTTTTAACTGGAGGGTTGCTGGTACATGGAATGCCCTTCTCCTGAAAGCATGAAGGCTGGGAAACTGAATTTATTCAAGGCAGAGTGAGTTGGATTTTTGAGAGGATTATGTCAAGGATTATGGCAGGCAAGACAGTGGAGTTAAGAAGACAACCAAGTTAGCCATAATACCACACAATACAACACAGGAACAAGCCCTTCAGCCCATTAAACCTGTGCTGATTCCTAGTCCTTATTTAGACCTGCTACTTATTGCCCATGTGCGGTTTCTACCCCTCTGTTCACCTCACACTCATGTGTCTATCAAGACACGCTTTAAACGTTGCTAACGTGCCTGCTTCTACCACCTCCACTGGCAAACATCATCCTGTGTGTGAAAAACTTTCCCCAAACTTCTCACTTAAACGTTCCCCCTCTCACTTTCAACTTGTGTCCTCTTGTAGTTGACCTTGCCAGCCTGGGAAAAAGCCTCTGATTAACCAGCCCATCTATGCTTCTCAGAATTTTGTAGATCTCTATCAGGCTGCCCCTCAGCCTCCACCTTTCTAGTGAAAACAATCCGAGTTTATCCAACCTCTCCTTATAACTAAAACCATCCAAACCAGGCACCATCTTGGTAATCCTTCTCTGCATCATCTCCAAAGCATCCCACATTCTTCTGCTAGTCTGGTGACCAGAACTGCACACAATATTCCAAATGTGGACTAATTAAAGTTTTATACAGCTGTAACGTAACTTGCTAACTTTTATATTCAATGCTCCGGCCGACGAAGGCAAGCATGCTGTATGCCTTCTTGACCACCTTATCCACCCGTGTTGCCACTTTCAGGGATCTGTGGACTGGTACGCCCAGATCCCTCTGTATGTCAATGCTCCGAAGGGTTCTGCCATTTATTGCAATAATTCACCCCAGAATTTGATCTTCCAAAATGCATCGCCTTGCATTTGTCCAGATCAAACTCCATCTTGTCAGATGGGAGAGCTGGTGCGATGGGCTGAATGGCCTACTCCAGCTCCAAAGTCCCATGTTTCTATGGTCAAAAACTCGGTCAAAGAATTACATTTTAAGGAGTGCTTTAAAGAAGAAAGAAAAGGTAGAGAGGCAGAGTGGTGTAGTTAGGGAGTTCAATGGTTCACATCCTTGGCAACTGAAGGCACAGTCATCAGCCTATATTAGATGAGCACAGATACCTCAGAGGATCGTGGGGCTAGAGGTGGATACAGAGACAGGGAGTGAGGAGAACAAGATAAGAATTTTAAAATCATGATGTTGCTTGACTGAATTATTTAATTCTGCAACTGTACCTTGATCTAAAAGCTAGCTACAAATTAACAGAAGTAATCCTCCTCATGCTGACCGGCACTGATTTATAATGTAGCACTGTGCTGTAATTAAGTGTGAATTAGCAATGTGTTGGTCCATAACTAATTCCTGGGCAAAATAGGCTAGCCGGCAAATTCTTGATAGCTCTGCCCTGTATCAAATAATCTTGGCTGTTGGCTTTTAAGCTCCCTGATAAATGTTGCTTGAGGAAGATATCCTCAAATAATGCGGCCATTGATAAAGTAATGTTGTTAATTTGCAATCCTGCCACTCCAGGATCCATTTTGAGGAATTTTATGGATCTCTCCAGGCCACTAAAAGTGCTGAACACTTGTGCAGTTGAGAGAAAGGGGAGCTTTGTCCTGCAGCTGAAGAAGTGCTGAAGCCAGAAGCTGCGTTCAGTGCGTGCTTTTAAAATATCATCTGGTTCACTTTAATCAGCCACGCGAGGCAGGCTTTTAAAAGATTGTCTCATTAACAGACAAGGCTGGCCTTTTCTTCACCTTCCTGTCTGGAGACTATCCAGAGGCCACATCATTCCTCCACTCACATCTGGAGCGGGGCTAGTCTGCACACAGAGGCCAGAACATTCAATCATAGCATTGAGAAACTGTGTGCCTTTATAGCCATTAGCAACACGGACACAAAAAAAAAACCTGTGATTCTGTGATTCTATGAAATATACACATTCACCATATAAACCAACTGGGCTATCATTGCTAAGTCCAAAAGTAGCCACTGGGATTGCTAACTGCCTCTTTTGCTTTGCAATTAAAGATGGGTTTTAAATTGATACCACTCACTGGCTTTTCCAGGGCAAAATACTTAACATGATTTAACAGTATTATAACATCTACAGTGTTTAACCTATTCCCTCTTTGTGGGCAAATACTGTTTAAATTCCACTGTATTACACCAGCTGAGCAACATGGTGAGCAGCCGAATATGTGGAGCAAAGCATAGCTTTGCATATTTCTTCTCACAGATATTTCCCAAGACAATGCATGAGGAAACAAGTATATAGCACCAGACAAGTGCATTCAGTGGCACTCAGTCTGAAGCTAGCATTGGATTGCCCCATCAGCTAAAATCAGATACAGGTCACATTGCACCAGTCACAAGTGTACCCACTGAGACATCTGTTACAACAAACCCAACTGCTTCAGCCTTTCCCCAAGTACACATTTCACAGAAAGCAATCTGTCCCAATATCCTCCCCATCTCTCTTTCACCAGTTCCCATAACCATATTCCAATCCTGCTGTAAGCTCTACAACTCTAAGTCTCTCTTACTTGCAAGCTGAAAATTGTCAGTCCATTACTGACTTTTCCCTCTCTTCAAAAAGTCTCAAGAAATTGGGGTATGGTGGCACAGTGTTTAACACTGCTGTCTCACAGCGCCAAGAACCCGGGTTCAATTCCAGCCTTGGGCGGATGCACATTCTCCCTATGTCTGCATGGGTTTCTGCTGGATGCTCTGGTTACTTCCCACAATTCAAAGACGTGCAGGTTCGATGGACTGGCCGTATTAAATTGCTCCGTAGTGTCCAGGGATGTGCAGGCTGCGTGGATTAGCCATGGGAACTGCGGGGTTATAGGGATGGGTGGGTAGTCGGGATGCTCTTCATAGGGTCAGCGTAGACTTGATGAGCCAAATAGCGTCTCTCTGCACTGCAGGGATTCTGTGATTCTATGAAATATACACGTTCACCATATAAACCAACTGGGCTATCATTGCTAAGTCCTAAAGTAGCCACTCCCTTTATTCTTATGAAACTTTGTGTCTGCTCAAGAATACGTACTCTCTTCCATAGTTTTCGCTAACTTTCTTCGTAAATCCCACGCAGACTTTATCATCATCACTCCCCTTAATCTCCTTTCATAACCTTACATTGAACAATCCTTTCATTTTGGTCACTCCATGTGAATTCTTCCTGCTTCCTGTCCCAGATACCTGTACTAGCCTCATCTCAGTTATTCCCACTGTGGAAATAAATTCACCCACCCATATCTATGGTTCACATCCTTGATCTCACCGTTTTGCAAGTCTTTGCTAATTCAGAGCTCTTGACAGTGGAAACAGTATTTGCCTGATATCTCATTCTTTATAACTCACTGACCACTTACAACTACCCTTTCACCAGAGTATAATTCCCTCTCCTTTGCTCCTCCCCCCATCATAATACTCCTGTGGCCTGCTCAAAGACTCCCTTGGCCCCATCTTTTAAACGCAACCCAACTATGTCACACGAGATAAAAAGGTACTGCAGATGCTGGAGAATCCGAGATAACAAGCATGGGGCTGGATGAACACAGCAGGTCAAGCAGCATCATAGGAGCAGGAAAACTTGACGTTTCGGGCCTAAACCCTTCATCAGAAATGCTTTCTGATGAAG
>JAHRHZ010000082.1:7857538-7878957 GCA_024137785.1 Ginglymostoma cirratum | reverse complement strand
CTTCATCAGAAAGCATTTCTGATGAAGGGTTTAGGCCCGAAACGTCAAGTTTTCCTGCTCCTATGATGCTGCTTGACCTGCTGTGTTCATCCAGCCCCATGCTTGTTATCACCAACTATGTCACACAGTTTCTTTACTCCAACACTTCTATGGTACAGTTCCCACTTCTGCACCCCACAAGTGTTAAGTTCCATAGGCAAAAGCACAGCTCCTGCATCACTGACCTGAATGTCTTACCAGATCTAACAGACCCATAATGAACTATTCTGAGTCTCAACCCCAAATATTCCCACAACTGCAATATAATCCTTAGACAAGGGCAAATACAGACCCTTCTTCTCTAAAAGTGCACCCTACAAAACTCTCCCTCAATGCTTTGCACCCCAACATCAAAAAAATCTCTTCAAATGCTACCTTCGCAACCTAATTTCTGATCATTTCTAATTCATCCTCTGGGTTTCTTGGAATGGCTTCTTCATTAAAGATCCTGATGAAATGTAAATTATTGTTGAATCAGGAACTCTCCTGACCACAGCATCTATCCCAGTGTAACAGAGTGACTCGTACCGTATTACAATGGATCAATCTATTTTCATACATTAAGACAGAAGTTATTTTGGAAGTTAAACAAAAATTCAAAATTTATGAAGTAAGCAAAATAGATGTGTTAACCAATTTATTGAATTAAAAGAATATGATTCACTGACGAAAATAAAAGAGTGAAAGGTAGCAGAAAGGTTAAGTTTGTAGCTGTTGGCTTTGTGATAGTAATTGTCATCTGAAGCTAATTCTATCAGTGATTGGCCTCGTGACATCATTTAGCTTGGTGACAGCCGTATCAACAGGATACAAACCTGACTGTGATGTCACCTTGAGGAGCAGGAAACATTGCCAAGACAACGAGACAAACAATATAGAACAAGTAAAAGAACTTGGAACGATATAGGGCCTGAATCAACTTTATGTCCAATACCACTTCACAACCATTAGACTACTTTGTGATACGTATGAAGACAAACACATCAGTCAATGTGAACTCAGCCAGATCCCATAAACAATGACGTATTAATGACCCTCTAATTCTTTTTTGGTGGAATTGGTTAAGGGTGGGCAGTGTTGCTGTGACACCAGGGGATCTCAGTGTTTCAAATAATAACACAAAGGGACCTTTGA
Source organism: Ginglymostoma cirratum (assembly GCA_024137785.1). NCBI lineage: Eukaryota > Metazoa > Chordata > Chondrichthyes > Orectolobiformes > Ginglymostomatidae > Ginglymostoma > Ginglymostoma cirratum. The sequence continues at coordinate 7,877,784 of JAHRHZ010000082.1, read as the reverse complement.
CAGTTACCCATGAAAGCAGAACATTGTAACATTTCACGTCAAAGACAACACCTCAGATTTTTAAAAATACTCCTGTAAACAACTAACAACCAGCTTACAAGCGAGACACAGACCACTGCGGGCTCAAATTTACCGAATTCTGACTCTAAGTTTCGATACTAATAACTGACGAAGATTTTAGAGTTTATTTTTAACACACATCTGTGTGAACACATTTCCATTCTGGAATGCATTTCAGGAGTGGGGGTGATCACTTAATTTATGGTCCAATGGTATTACTGCTGATAATATTAAATCTGAAGACCCAGATAATCATGAAGGGCATGGATAGGGTGAATAGCCAAGGTCTTTTTTCCTGGGTAGAGGAGTCCAAAACCAGAGGACATGGGTTTAAGGTGAGAGGCGAAAGATTTAAAAGGGATCTAAATGGCAAATTTTTCGCGCAGAGGGTGGTGCATGTATGGAATGAGCTGCCAGAGGAAGTTTTGGAGGCTGGTACAATTACATTTAAAGGGCATCTGGATGGATTACAAGAATAGGACAGGTTTAAAGGGATATGGGTCAAATGCTGGCAAATGGGACTAGATTAATTTAGGATATATGGTCAGCAAATTGGACAAAAGGGTCTGTTTCTGTGCTGTATAATTCTAAGACTTTTTGACTCTAATATTCTGGAGACCCAAGTTTAAATTCTACCTTGGCAAATGGTGGAATTTGAATTCAATGAAGATAGAGTCGTAGAGTCATACTGCATGGAAACAGACCTTTGGGTGCAACTTGTCCATGCCAACCAAATTTCCCATACTAAACTAGACCCATTTGCCAGCATTTGGCCCATGTCTCTCTAAACTTGCTTTATTCTTATCCCTGTCCAAATGTCTTTTAAATGTTGTAACTATACCTGTATCTACCACTTCCTCTGGCAGTAAATATCTGGAATGAAACATTTGATGATGACCATGAAACCATTGTTGATTGATATAAAAACACACTTGGTTCACTAATATCTCTCAGGGAAGAGAATGTCTTCTGCATCTTGTTTGGCTGACATGTGACTCCAGACTCTGAACCCTTCAGAATCATTCTGTAGAAGGAGCACTGGGTCTGGAACATTAGCTTTGCTCTCTCTCCTCAGACTTGCTGAATTTTTTCAACAATTTCTGTTTTGTTCCTGATTTCCAGCATCTGCAATTCTTTTTTTTTTTGTTTATTCGACAACAACATGATTAAGTTTGCCTCACTAATTAGAATGCACATTTCTATTCACCCTCCTGTTACGGTTTAGTTTGAAATAGTGTTCTGGATTAAAAGCTCGATTTTCAGGTGCTACCTTCTGGTTTTCAGGGGCTACTTTTTCACTCTCACTAATACATTTATGAGGTGATGCAGTCACACAGTAACAACGGCTTCTGTTTTTGCAATGGCATACATGGTATTTGAACTCGCACAGGAACAGAATTAGAAAAATTCGTCAGTGACCTCAAAAATGATCAGCCCTCCATTAAAACAGAAGGCACAATAAACTCTTGCAGAGCGTCTTCCCCCAACTTACACCCCAACATTTTGCCCCAGTATGGAACACTCAGCAAACAGCATTCTGGCCAAAGGTTCCTCTGGCCTTGGCCCCAGCTCCCCCTGACCTTCAGCACCTCTTAACAAAGAGGCGTCCAAAGTAGCTCACATCATTTTAACTTGCACTGCTTCCCTTGCCCATTTACTGCTGATGGGCTCATTGTGAATCTAACAGCACGAAGCACGGGTGAGAATCAGCTGGTGATTGAAGGAACAGCTCTTTAGGGACTTTGTCCATTCTCCTTGCGGGGGTCATTTTCCTTGGTGATTGTTTAGTCTTGGGCTTCTTCTGGATTTGGGGAGAAAATTTATGTCCCACGGTACTCGGAGTGTTGCTGAAAGCCAATCTCATTGAAACATGTGAGATTCTGAAGAGGCTCAACAGGTTACAATGCTTCGTTAGAGCCAAAAAATTGCAGATGCTGGAATCTAAGGTAGACAAATAGGAGGCTGGAAGAACACAGCAGCCCAGGCAGCAAATGCTTCTCCTGGCTGGAGGATCCAGAAGATGGGTGTTTTGCTGTAGTACGAGGGGATAATCACTTCTTTAGGGCTGAAATAAGGAGAAATAGCTTCACTCAAAGGGTTGGAAATCTTTGGAATTCTCTACTCCAGAGGATTGTGGATGCGCCCTCATTGAATATATTTAAGGCCGAGGGGAATGGTTTGTTGGTCCCTTGGAAAACAAAGGGCGTAGGTTGGAAAGTGAAGCTGCAGCCTGCAATCAGCATCAAACATAAAGAATCTCGGAACAGACAGGATTGTCGATATGGTCTTCTCCTGGTCTGATTTCTTATGTTCTTACGAGCACCGATGGAGACAGTTATGTGAAACACCGAATCTATTTTTAGAGGAATTCTGAAGCCAATTAGAAAAAGGGCTGCGCTCGAATCCTGCCCAAAATCCATCTCTATGAATCCGCTGAAGTCCCAGGAATTTCAACATTATCCATATGGTTTTGATCAAATTCAAACATGAAAATAATTCGGTTCAGTACGGAACTTGGTGCCTAAAATGATCAGATAATTGGAAGTAAGTGGCTTTGAATGAAGGGGAATTGGCTTTACATTCTTTTGAATTGCACTGTACCTAAAAGCCTCTTTCAAAAGATATTGCCTGGGGTTCAGTTGGTGTTAGTTTATGTTATTAGACAATGGATCTCTAATGACCACATTTTCCAAAAGCTGTTCATTTCTCACTCAGCAAAGTCTGCACATTTAATCTCCTCATAATCCTGCCTTCTAGAAATTTAGAGGGGCAACTGCCTGATCTGCTCTGTGGCTTTGATGTTAGCGAGATAATTGTGTCATTAACATTTTGAAATGGAAAGGAATCCTCTTCTGGTCTATTTGAAGTGAACATCTAAAGATTTGCAGCTATAATGTTGTCAGCTTGTACACATGTCCAACAGTAAGAAGCAGCAGCAACATCAAACCTTCGTAGATGTATTTGGAAAATTACAAGACAGATGCAGTTTAAAGTCAGCTTTTAACATCAGAGAATATTGATCTTGGGAGTAATCCAAAATGACTCGGTCATTTTGTTTTACTTAAGTTCTTGCCTGGAACTGTACCACAGTAAAATCACACACAGACACCCAGGACTCTTCAGGTTCAACAACAAATGTCCCACGAACACATCATGACAGAGAATAAGATCTCACCCCAATGTAGAGCTGAATTTTACAAAAATTGGATGAGTGAACTGAATTGAAGCATTTATTGTCATGTGTTCAATACAAAATACATCGGCACCATTCTCATTAACTTAGAATAAAATAAAAACTAAAGAAAGATAACTCAAAGAGAGTCCAACTTCTGCTTCTCTGCTGCTACAGTCCTGCTCTGAGCTACACCAGCCCACACCAAGCTGCTGCCAGGGTACCGTTCTGGGCTACACCAGCCCATACTATGCTGCTGCCAGGGTGCCGTTCTGGGCTACACCAGCCCACACCATGCTGCTGCCAGAGTGCCGTTCTGGGCTACACAAGCCCATTGCACACAGAAGTGGGAGTCCTGCTCCTGGTTGCACAGTCTGACTGATTATAGCCACGCTGTCTCTGAAGACGGCGCCGCTCGGGACCCTGACGAAATCTCCTTCCTACTGAAAGAGCTCTCTTTAGAAGGTAAGTATAAGTGAAACCAAAATAAAAACTGAGACAAGAAGAAGGGGAGAAAAGCAAAAGTAAAGAAAAACAGACAAAGAGGACAGGGTGTCACTTTTGTCGAGTTTCCTGGAGGGTTAAATCTAGCATGTTTCCTTGTGCTACTATCCCAAATTTGCCCCATTATCGATGGACTACATTGTTATTGTACCTGCTCGTCCAAAGCCAGCCCGATTACTGCAGGTGGGGGCACTCACTGCTGTCAGGACTTCCCGAAATTCCTGGTGCTGATGCCATATTTAAAAGGCCATTGTGCAGTTGGTCTAGCACTGTCAGTCTGGAGCTGCTTCTGTACAGTTTGACTGACTTGTCGTGAACACGGCAGGTGAGGGGAAATTCGCGTCGCATGTTTGTGTACAGAGATCTGGATGGCTTGGTGGATGGGGCAGTGCAGAGGAGGGATATTCTATTCCCCAGGGTTGGTAGAGGAAACCACACCACCAGACCTTGCCACAGTGGCATAAGGTTGCCACTTCAGTTAGTGTGGTCTCGACCATCCAGAGGAATACTCAGCTATGCCACAAGGACGTCAATGACCTTCTCCGCTCTACATGGGTAAGTGCCCCCGCCCCATCTTCTCTCAGGTACCTCACATTCACTTCACATCTGGCACTCTCACCAAGGCTCATGCTCTACCACTCTCAGTTCTGCCTGCAACATCTTCCCCCACTCGCTGGCTACCCAACCCAATCCTTCCTGAGCACTAACACTATATACCCCCTGCACTACCTACTCACTCACTCAGGGCACCTTAGCACCTAGCCCTCACTTGTTCCAGCATCAACATCTCATGCAATTCCTCCCTTTCTCTCATTCCGTAACAGGGCTGAAAGAGCCAGGACAGCTGGTGGGCAGCCCAATATTCGACTCCTCAAGAGAGAGGATCTAGATGCAGAAACGTCCACGTCTTGGTAAACGAGTAAGAAGCATTGTTCATTGCTGCTGTACTCTCCCATTACTTCCACTGTGAATGTACCCTAAACATACTCAAACTTCTAGTCCTTAGTCACGATGCATTCTCCCCTCTGTCTCCCTCAGGTACCAGCAGTATTGCCACAGTCTCTGTGGGTCAAGACAGTGGCCAGCAAGATATACCCCATCCTGACCCCAACTGAAGGAGATCAAGCCCAATGTGGAGTCAGTGAGCCCAACAGTGGAGTCAATCAAACCCAATGGGGAGGAGAGCGAGCACAACGGGGCGGAGAGCGAGCCCAATGTGGGGGATAGCGAGCCCAACGGGGAGGAGAGACAGCACAACGGGGAGGACAGCGAGCCCAACGGGGAGGAGAGACAGCCTGAGGTCTCGCAGTATCTGCAGCGGCATCGAGTGTGGAGGGGACTAAGCCCAGCACAGAGGAGCTTGAACCCTTGTGGGCAGTGCGAGCCCAGCATGGATAAGCACCTAAGAAGGGACTGTCATATTGATCTCTTATCTTTATCTTTCTACTAAGGACTTTATTATTTAACCTCATTGTCTTATTTTTCTACTTTCTGCTACCTTTGACCCTAAGATGGCACTGGGAATGGTGATATTGTACAGTTTTCACTGTACTGCTGTACCCTTATACTTGAGCTCACCTGGCAATAAAACCAAACTCAGAATTCAGAGCTTTGCGGAAAAGAGCATGGACGTCTCGACGGGAAACCCTGACAAGGCTGCTTCCCGCACCAGCGATGAGCCAGATACTGACCCTGCTTTCCTTCATATAGACCTCATAGCATCTTCCATGACCACCTGAACAAAAAGGCTGTGCCTTGTGATTTACACTCACATCCAAAAGGCAGAACCTTTGACAAATCGGCACTTCCTCAACATCACACTCCTCGATTACCTACTCACATTCTGGAAGGGGTCTGAATTACCTTCGGCACAGTGCATTGTCACTCGAGTCAAACCAACCATCGGTAGCTGACACAAGAAGCTTGCCAACACTTAAACTCTGAAGATGTTATCTCATTAAATTAGTTTAGGTATTTTGAACATTGTAGAGGTGATTCAGAATACAACAGGTTAAATCAATGCCTAGAGATGGCTGAATTTGAACAAACGTTTTGCTGAATTTACTGCACTCAGTCTAAGAACTAAGTGCACATCATCAATGATCATCAGTGAATCCGTTCCATCAATCAAACTCTAATAGGATTGTGAGAGGCTTGAGTTCACAGACAGGGATGTTTTCAGAAACACACAGTACCTGGACTGTGATCCTCTCCAACAGGCACAACTGCAATGTATCATCCCCAGGTCACAGGCCAACCTTTGAGACAACCACCAGCCATTATTCAGTTCAAATATTTCCGTCCTTATAAAGACAGCAAGAGGAGGGAGTGGAAAGTTTCTATCAGAGGGAGAGAAAAAAATGCACTGCTTTATAAAATGGCAAGCCTTTTACTGAACTGCAACAAAGGGCCTATTCTTTTCCCGTGTACTGATACGTGTAACACTTGGGAAAGCAAAAAAAAAGCAAATATTTTCCTTAAGCAGAATCCCACGCTTTAGCACTGGCAGAATCTTATAATAACCTGGCATGAAGTATGGAGAGTGTGAGCAGCAATGAGAACTGAACTTGCTAAAAGTGCAACTTTAAAAAGGGAAGTTGGATAAAGTATGTGTAAGGAAGCAAATTCCAAAAATAAAGAACAAAATTAAGAAATGGTTGTTAAGCGTACAAAGCAGAGGAGTTTGAATGTATTTGAGTGAATAGAGGCTGTTCGTCATTGTTAGATGACTGAGCTGCGTCTCATATCTTAGAAGCAGTGCTGCTTATAAACTCAGAGTATTGTAAGGACCAAGCCCCTCTGCATATTCCTGGCTGCAGATAATTTCATGGTTAAAAATAATAAAAATCCAATTTTTAACGGCACTCAGAGGGAACACATTACAGCTCGTGATTTTTGGTCCATTAATTTTAAATGGAGGGGAACATCAAAGATTGAGTGCTCACAATAGTTTTCCCTGTGAAAACTACTTCCACTGAGAGTGCAGGAATGCAAATTGGCCAAAAGTGCAGAATTTGATTATTGCAAGCTATTTTGAAGATTTCCTCTAAACTATGTGCTGAACAAAATTGGAAACCGGTTCATCACTATCTCAGCTACTGTAAGAGCACAGCTCAAACTTCTGCCTTCTTCCTAGGCCGTGAAAGCAGTTGGTCTCACACCAAAGCAAAATACTGCCAATGCCAGAAAATTGAAATAAAAGCTGAAAATACTGGAAATGCTCAACGGGTTTGGCAGATCGATCATCTTTCATCAGATCTCAGCCCTGGTGAAAGGTCAATCAGCAGTTGCTCTGATATAGATGCAGTTGAAAGGCTGTGAAAATTTCCACTGCATAGTAAGCAGCAGCAACTCACCACTTCTCTAAGAGACAACTACATGAAGCAGCTGTGCTATTTCGTGCACAACACCAATAAAAGTCTTCATTGTCAGTGCAAAGCAAACCTCTTCGCGAATGATTAACAGCACTTGTGGTAATTCTGCTGTGTGCCAAAAGATGGCAGCAGAATCTTCCACACTTGAGAATCACTTGGGATGTCTTGCTCATTGCGTTCAATGGATCAGCTTTCTCTTCAGCGTGTATCTGGAATTTATTTACGGGTGCAATCTGAACATTAGTCCCAGAAACGCGCCCACATTATCTTCATTTTGTTCATGTCATGTGACATCCAAGTGTCTGAGCAATCTTCTTCGGATATGTCTGAACATAACCAATGGAAGCAACTGGGATTTAACCTCAAACCCACAAATTCTTTCTTCTCCCAAAATGGTCAATGCTGGAATGTGGCTGGGGAACTCGTCATAGCTGGTATATCTGTGCTCTGTCTGCTTCTATTCCTGACCTCAGTGGAGTTTGAAAGTCCTGAAAATGACAAATTCACTGCCATCTATCATGATTAAGCCCGTGCCTTACCCTGTAAATGTTGCTTGAGAAAGTCGACTATCCTATTGCTAAATGAATGGTGTCCATGGAGTGCAAGTTCTCAGCTCATCCAGGATGTGTGCAAACAAAACGTGTGCCTTTTCCAACATGAATTGGATGTAAATAAAAACAAAGTTGCTGGAAAAGCTCAGCAGGTCTGGCAGCATCTGTGAAGGGAAAAACAGAGTTAATGTTTCGGGTCTGGTGATCCTTCCTCAGAACAGCGGTGGATGTGACCAATATGGACTTCAGTAAGGCGTTCAACAAGGTTCCTCGTGGTAGACTTATTAGCAAGGCTAGATCACATGGATTACAGGGAGAACTAGCCATTTGGATACAGAACTGGCTTCAAGGTGGCAGTGGGGTGTTGCTTTTCAGATTGGAGGCCTGTGACCAAAGATGTGCAACAAGGATCGGTGCCGGGTCCACTGTTTTTCGTCATTTATATAAATGACTTGAATGTGAACCTAGGAGGTTTGCAGATGATACCACAATTGGAGACATACTGGACAGCAAAGATCAGATGGGCTAATGGATCGAGGAGTGGCAGATGGAGTTTAATTTCAATAAACGTGAGGTGCTACATTTTGGAAAGGCAACTCAGGGTAGGACTTATACATTTATTTGGTAAGGTCCTGGGAAGTATTACTGAGCAAAGAGACCTTGGAGTTCGGGCTCATAGTTCCTTGAAAGTGGAGTTGCAGGTAGATGGGATAGTGAAGAAGGCATTTGGTACGCTTGCCTTTATTGTTCAGTGCATTGAGTACAGGAGTTAGAATGTCATGTTGAAGCTGTACAGAACATTGGTTAGGCCACTATTGGAACACGGGGTGAAATTCTGGTCTCCCTGCTATAGGAAGGATGTTGTGAAACTTGAAAGTGTTCAGAAAAGATTTACAAGGATGTTGCCAGGTTTGCAGGGTTTGAGCTATAGAAAGACGCTGAGAAGGCTGGGGCTATGTTCCCCTGGACCGTCGGAGGCTGAGGGGTGACCTTGTAGAGGTTCATGAAATCATAAGGGGCGTGTTTTTTCCCCTGGGGTAGGACAGGTCAAAACTAGAGGGCATAGGTTTAAGGTGGGGGAAAGATTTAGAAGGGGGCTAACGGGCAACTTTTTCACGCAGAGGGTAGTGCTTGTATGGAATGAGCTGCCACAGGAAGTGGTGGTGGCTGGTACAATTACAACATTTAAAAGGCATCCAGATGGGTATATGAATAGGAGAGGGGTTTGGGCCAAATGCTGGCAAATGGGATTAGATTTGTCTAGGATATTTGGTCGGCATGGACGTGTTGGACTGAAGGGTCAGTTTCCGTGCTGTATATCTCCCTGGCTCTTTGACTCTACAACCTGTCTGGCTGGGATGACCTGAACAGAAAAATTTAGTGACAGAACTTTCACACATTCTGCCAACCCAGCTTGCATACCTACCCTGCTGAGTGCTGATCCAAGAACTGTACACGGGAAAAACTTAGTTCATGAACATCCACACCAGCACGTCTCTGAGCAGATCAATGGACAGTATTCTGAAGTACAAATCTGAGGGGTGTTTTTCTCTCTGAAGCTTTCAAATACTGTAGCATTAAAACCAAATCTAACTCTTCTGGCATTGCCTGGCTGATATCTGCCAACAACACAGACCAGTGATCGAACCAGGGAGCCTCCTGGTCTGTCCTCTGGACGAAGCTACTGTACTAACAAGGGATCCAGCTGGTCAATGATTATATTTGTGCCGAGATTTTATTCAAGCTGTTATCTTTGCCGTCCACAACACAGTAAGTACACTAGGTGGCAGCAGAGAAGTGATGATTGAAGTAACAGTTTGTTCATTGCAAAGAAAAGACTGGCACTTACCTCTTGCACTCTATTTGCGTGTGTGTATGTCTGTGTGTGTATGAGAGTCTGCGTGTGTCTGTGTGCAGTCTGGCACAATCTAAGGCGGGAATATCTTAGGATATGCAATGAAAATTAAAATTGCCCTGCTCAGTGACCTCACTAAGAGAAGAAAATCAAATGCTAAATCAAAAACAAATACAAATCAGCAAACTTTCCAAACTCATTTGTCAAAATTAAAATTAATGTCTGAGCAAGTTTGCAGGTTTTATAGGTATACCCACCATACTGTGCCCATTTGCTATTCCCTGGGAAATGCAATAGCTTAAAACTGTTGGGGTTGAAGCGGAAGCAATGAGTAGTGCGAGGAGACAGTATTTGTCGGACACAGACAAGTGTTTCTGTGGCTGCACCTGAGACTCTAGGATGGTCTGCTGCCTCCGTGGTGCCAGGTCAAGGATGTCACTGAATTGGCACAAGATATTCTGAAAGGGGAATGGTAAGCAGCCAGGGGTTGTGGTCCATGTTGGTACTAATGGCATCGGGCAGGAAGAGAGATGCAGTCCTGCAAAGGGAATTTAAGGAGCTTGGTAGAAAGTTGAAAAGCAGTACCTGCAGGGCTATAATGTCAGGATTACTCCCTGTGCCACGTGCTAGTGAGGCCAGAAATAGAAAGATAATACAGTTAAATGTGTGGCTCAAGAGTTGATGCAGGAGGGAGGGCTTCAGATTTCTGGATCATTGGGATCTCTTCCAGGGCAGGAATGAACTGTGCAAGAAAGCGAGGTTGCACCTAAACTGGAAGGGCACCAATATCCTTGCAGGGAGGTTTGCTAGTGCCACTCTGGAGGGTTTAAACTAGTGTGATAAGAGATTGGAAACCAGAGCAGTAGGTCAGCATGTGCAGTGATTGAGGAGAAGGTAGAGGTTAAGTAAAGTAAGTCTAATAGAAAGAAGAGGCAGGGCCAGTTTAACAAACATGGTGGAGGAAGGGGAGGGACTGGTGGTCTGGAGTGTATTTATTTTAGAGCAAGGAATATGACAGGTAAGGCAGATGAGGTTGGAGTCTGGATAAGTACATGGAACTACAATGTTGTAGCCATCACAGAAACTTGTCTAATAGAAAGGGTAAAAACTGGCAGCTTAATGTTGCAGGGTTTAAATTTTTCAAGTGTGATGGAGAGAATTGTAAAAGCGGTGGAGAAGTTCCTTTACTGATTAAGGAGAATGTCACAGCTGCATGAAGAGGCAACATCTTGGAGGGTTCATCCAGCAAGAGCATATGGGTAGAACTCAGGAACAACAGAGGTACAATCACTACAATGGGACTATAGTATAGACCTCCCATTAGCCAGCAGGCGGTAGAGGGACAGATATGTGGGCAGACTTTGGGAACATGTGAAAACAACAGGATTCTTGTAGTGGGTGATTTTAACTTTCTCACTATTGTCTGGGACTCCCTGAGAGCCATGGGCCTTAGATAGGGCAGAATTTGTTTCATCATCCAGGCTAAACTTTGTTGTGGGGAATGACCCTAGCCAAGTGGGCGAAGTTTCAGTCAGGGAGCTTTTTTGGGAACAGTGATCACAATCCCAAAAGTTTTAAGATAGTTATGGACAAGGATAAGACTGGTCCTCAGGTGAACATGCCCAAATTGGGGGCAGGCTAATTATAACCGTATTAGGCAGGAATTGGAGAAATTAAATTGGGGGTGACTGTTCGAGGGTAAATCTACATCTGACACGTGGGAGTCTTTCAAAGGCCAGTTGATTAGAGTTCAGGACCAGCATGTTTCTGTGAGGATGAAAGGTAAGGATGAAGACTCAGGAACCTTGGATGACAAGACATGGTGAAATTTTGGTCAAAAAGATAAAGGACTATAGAAAAAACAGTAAAGAACTTAACCAAGGAATTGGGAGGGCTAAACAGGACCATGAAATGTCCTTGGCAAGCAGGATTAAGGAGAATCCAAAGGCATTTTATATGTATATTAGGAGCAAGAGGGTAGCTTGGGAAAGGGTAGATTCACTCAAAGACAAAGAAGGTGTTTATGTGTGGAGCTACAGGAAGTGGGTCAGGTCCTTAATGAGTAGTTAGCATCAGTATTCACCAAGGAGAAGGACATGGACGTTGGTAAGATGAAGGAGGGGTACTTTGATATCCAAGGCCATGTTGACACTAAGGAGGGGGAAGGGCCAGGTGCCCTGAAAGGCATTGAGGTAATTAAGTTCCAGGGCCTGGCAGGATCTAACCCAGGATACTGAGAGAGGCAAGAGAAGAGATTGCTGGTGCCTTAACAGAGACCTGTGAATCCTTTTTAGCCACAGGCAAGATCCCAGAAGATTGGAAAATCGCCGATTTTGTTCCTTTGTTCAAGAAGGGCAACAGGGATAATCTCGGAAATTGTAGGTCAGTGAGCCATACATCAGGGGCTGAGAAATAATCGCAGGTTCTTACAGGCAGGATTTATGTACATTCGGAAAAGAATGGACTTATTAGGGATAGTCAGCATGGCTTTGTGCAGGGGAGGTTAAGTCTCATAAATTTTAGTATTTTGAGGACGTAACAAAGATGATTGAGGGTAAGGCAGAGGGTGTTGTTTACATGAACTTTAATAAAGCATTTGACCAGGTCCCTCATGTTAGGCTGGAACAGAAGATTAAGTCACATGGGATCCACAGTGAGTTGGTAAGTTGGATACAAAATTGGCTTGGTGATAACGATTTAGATGAAAATGTAGGCGGCTTGATTAGCAAGTTTGCAAGTGACGGGAAAAACTGGTGGAGTTGTGGACTGTAAGGAAGGTTGTCAAAGGATACAGAAGAATACAGATCAGTTGGCAAATTGGTGGAGGCTTTCTAATGGCAGATGGAGTTTAATCTGGACTAATGTGAAGTGATAAATTTTGGGAGGTCAAAAGCAAGAAGACAGTATACAGTAAATGGCAGGACACGTATGAACATTGACATACAGAGGGATCTTGGGGTGCAAGGCCATAAGTCCCTGAAAGTGGCAAACCAAACGGATAAGGTGGTAAAGAAGGCAATACAGCATGCTTGCCTTCATCTGTCAGGGCATTGAGTACAAAAGTTGGCACTTAATGTTGCAGCTATATAAAACTTTAGTTGGGGCACATTTGGAGAATTGTTTGCAGTTCTTATCACATTATCGGATGTGGATGCTTTGGAGACAACGCCAAAGAGGAGAATGCGGCCAGGGTTGGAGCGTATTAGCTGTAAGGAGGGGTTGGACAAACTTGAATTGTTTTCACTGGAGCGTCGGGGGCTGAGGGGGTGACCTGATAGAAGTATACAAAATTATGAGACAAATGGATAGGTTGGATAGTTGGTGTCTCTTTCCCAGGGCAGAAATGTCAAATACCAGGGGGTACAGGTGAAAGGTGAAAAGGGGCAAGTTTAAAGGAGATTTGCATGGCAAGTTTCTTTTAAGGTGGCAGAAGCAAACGCAATAGCAACGTTAAGAAGCATTTAGACAGACACATGAACAGGCAGGGAATAGAGGGATATGGACCATGTGCAGGCAGATGGGATTAGTTTAGAATGGCATCATGGTCAGCACAGACATGGTGGTCTTAAGAGCCTGTTCCTGTGCTGTATGTAAAGTCAAATCTAAATTTAAAAACGTCATTCTGACACAAGTATCCTCAGGATCAACTTCATGTTTTAGTTTCCCCTACATCACAATCCACCAGAACACCCACTCTGCAGTCTGAATGATTCATAAAACAGCAAGTAAAGCCAGGACAAAGGAGCTCCAAAGTGCATACATTTCTGTGGCCAGTTGGAGTACACCAAATGAAGTTAACTTATAAGAGGAAAGTATTTTCTAGTTGATTAAAACAAAATGCATTCTTGTAGCATTTCTCAAGACCACAAATGTCTTTCAATGCATGTAGTACTTTAGAAATGCAGAAAGCAGCAGCTAATTAGTGTGTAGCAAGACCCAGACACAACAGTGATCAGACAATATGTTTTACTGATGTTTGTTGACACGAAAATCTTACCTGGATACTGAAAGAACTCCCCTGTTCTTCTTCAAACTAGTCATAAAGTCATAGAATCCCTACAGTGTGGAAACAGGCCATTCAGCCCATCGAATCTACTCTGCCCCGTTGAAGAGTATCCCACCCAGACCCACTCCACCTACTGTATCCCTGTAACTCTGCAATTCCCATGGATAATCCACCCAGCCTGCACCATCCCTAGAAACTGTGGGCAATTTAGCATGGCCAATCCACCTAACATGCACACCACTGGACTGTGGGAAAAAACCCACACAGACACGGAGCGAACATGCAAACTCCACACAGACCATCCACCCAGGGCTGAAATCGTACTTGCGTCCCTGACACTGTGAGGCAGCAGCGCTAAACACTGAGCCACCATGCTGCCCCGGTGCTAAAGATTGTTTATGCCTGCCTGAGAAGACAAGATTGCTCCTCCATTGAGTGCAATTTCGTAGCAATTTCCCATCATTGCACAACACTGCTAGCCTAGGATCTGTCACTGGAATAAGACTTGAAGCCACAAGTACATCCAAGCATTATCAACCAGGTCAAGAGAAATGATCCTACATTTATTTCCCCTTGATCCTGCAGGCAGAAATAAATACAACCTGAATTAAACAAGCATTCTCACTCGATGGTAGAAGTTTTTTTTTTAAATGAATTAGTCAAACTGTATGCCTGGAAAATGAATGTAATTACTTGCAAATGTGAGGAAAATCTGTTCATGTTTCAGTTCATAATAAATTTGATTGTATTTTCTGTGAAGAACCATCCAGTTAATATGAAATTACTTTGATCGTGGCCTTAAGATTAGCACAAAGAAAACTGAAGGAATGTATTTGCCTGATTGAGGAAGCCCTATCTCAAGTTCAAAGCTTTAGCCCATGACCAGAATCTGTTAGCAGTTGATAAGTTCACTCACCTTGGCAGCACACTCTCTCAAGCTGTCTACACTGAAGACAAGACACACAGAAGAACTGCCAAAACACATGCAGCCTTCAGCAAACTGTACATCTGTCAGGGAATGGACAATATACGTCTGCTTAGCAAACTGGTAGTTTTCAGAGCAAGTCCTTCTCACTCTGCTCCATGTATGAGGGACTTGGACTGTGTGCCAGTGTCATTCCGAGAAGCTCCACAATTTCCACTTGAGCTGCCTTCAGAAACTTCTGAAGATCACAGCAGGAGGAAATACCAGATGCTGAGATGCTCACCCGAACTGGTCTGCCAAACATCCACACCAGACTCAAAAAAATCTACATGCAGTTGGGCTGGTCATGGAGCCTGAATTTGTGGCACCCAAAGTGAATCTTCGATGGTCAGCTGATGTTTGAGGTTGTGCAACAAGGACAATCTGAAGGTTTCACTTCAGAGTTTTCATATCGGCTTCAAGTCCTGGTAGAAGCTTGCCCTAAATGTGGCTCAAAATAAACAAAAGGTGCTGACTCCTTCAAAAGAGAAGCACATGTCAGGGGCACACAGTAAACTCAAGGAGAGGAAATTCCCAAACCAGCAATGGTCCAAAGCTCAACCATCTGCTGTATCCTACAGCAAAACCTCTAGGCATATAGGAGTCTTGGCAGCGACCTGCGTAAACCACCCCCGCCCCACCCACCCACCCTGCAACCATTATGCAACCCTACAAAACTGATGATCTTCATTTTGTAGGACAAATAAGAATTCTTTGATTTCACAAAAAATACAGATACACTTTACCTGAACAGGAAAGGGGTCACATTTCTAAGGTGGAAGGAAGGAAAGTAATATGTTGGTTGTTTTGTCCTGAATAAGACCAGATGCATTTCAATTCTCTATTGTTAATTGGTGAAATAGTAGTGCCAGTGAACACTGAGACTCTTAATGGGAAATGACAAGTCCTCACTGACTTAGATCAAATAAGCAACCAGCAGTTAAGGCAACTGGATGGACCGAAATGAGATCCTTGGATAGATATGCATCATTAACATGGGAACTCGAAGTATTTTAATCGTGGCAGTTACTGAGAGCAATGTTTTTGACAGTTTTGCATGAGCTGTTCACCGTGTATGTTAATTAACAAAGCAGAAATAAAACACTTAGTTTGGAATTATGCAGAAGATCACAGAGTCTGTCGCTGCCAGGAGTGGTGGGGGTAGTCAAAATGCAGTCATAACCATTGACTGATTTAGTGGGAAAATAATTTTAGCAATTTTTTTGTTCTGATGTTGTCAGGCACTTGGCCTTCCCCTGGTGTAGAAATGATCAGACAATGAGACACAGGTTCGACACACATGATTCCCACTCCTTCTGTTAATCCCAGGGATTGAGAGAGACAAACATTGGTCAATGGGCCCAACACATACCATTTCGTTCAGTGGGCACGGACTCTCTCCATGACATGAGATCAGGCCAGAGGCTGTATCAAGAGAGGATAAGTGGCACTATGGTTTACACTTGGCCCATATGAGCTCCAGGATGATCAGAGAGGAATCTTGCAGAGTCATCTTTCTTGTTTTAGCCCTGGGTTTCTCTTCTGTGCTTTTAATCTAATTTCTCTCATGTGGCTGTTGTGGTTGAATGGAAAATTCTTGTCCATATGTCACAGTAATTGTCTGGGACAATTTTGATGGATGAACTGATCTACCTCTGCCTGCCAATTTGATACTCTCTCCCATGCAGCAGCTGGATCTTGGAAGGAATATTAGTTCTTTTTTAGTTAAAATCAATCAATATTTCTCATACTAAAACTTACTTATTAAGCAAATAGGGCCAAAGGAAGTCATCTCAGAAGAAACAAATGATTTCTTGACCGTACAGTAACCTTTTTATGTACTGTTGTACCAACAGGAACTTAAGTAAATTGATAATGGTCTTAAAAGACAGTGAATCTCAATTAATTGTAATTGAAGACATTTGATGAATCATAGCAATTTTTCAAAAAGGTTTCATAAAACTCATTGAAAAGTCTTCCTTTAAAGAAACTTATGACACAGCAATTTTGAAAAACTTTAAACTTCCGCTAAATTCAGCAAATTACATATGGCCTATCAGAGCTACAATATAATCAGAACAAAAGATATGTATGCCAATAACAGTAGTAACATCATTGGAAACTAGCCAGGAAAACCAACAATTTACTAAACATTGAGTTTTAGTTATTTGTATATTTGAAGGATTAAAAATTATTATTAGTTCTATTATAAGGACTGATTCTGAACACACACTAATTTATATTATATATGTTATTGTAAAGTTTGTGTTATGTTAAAGATTAATTTAAAATCTTCTTTCTAAGAAATCAGATTATAGAAACATTTAGAAACAAAAGTTCATACAAATTATAGAAACACATGTTTAAAATCAGATTAAATAAATGCATTAAATATTCAATATTGTACATTTTAAAAATCTATTTTTCTAATCAACCTTTTCAGAGATGTTATTACATACTTTGAAGCAGGCAGGACTTGGACCCAGGCCTCCTGGTCCAGGGGTAGGGACATGACTACCTGTGGCATGAAGGCTCCTTTCTATTATCAACCTCAATCACTCACAAAGGCTGAGACCAATTAAGTTAAATTATAGATCATGCCCAATCAAACAGTGGTATGACACATGGAGAAGGAGGGTCTTGAACTCTGCATCCCTTTCCATATGTTAATGGGGTCATGTCACTCTTTGAATACTCTTTCTGGGTAAAAATCCCATTTTGAGAGACATGGTTAGCTAACGGTATCTGGACTGAAGTACACCTATCTGAAAGAAAGAAAGAACTTTTGTAGATGTAGTCTATCTATCAAAAGTCATGGAATTAAAAGTTGGACATGATAAAATGCTCTTATCTCCTTTTGGGTTATCTTGTCAAATCTAGTCAAATGTAAGAAAAAGATGGTGAATAATTTTAGTTATCGATACATGTTCTATATTAAAACTGAGAAGATTTAGTTTTATAAACGCATGATTCGCTTACATTTTGGGCTTAACTATTATAACTTCTATGTGTTTATTTACAATACATCTGAATTCACTATGGGTTTTTGAATTTGTTTTTGGGTTAAAATCATGTTTCCAACCTGAGGACCAAAAGGTATTGTTGGTCTCTAGCATAAAATCCAATCAGGCACCTTCTTCAAAATTATTACAGTCTACCCATTTACTTTGATTTATTAAGTTCAGTGTTCTCAATGACATGTACTGGCTTTTTTTATCCATCCGCAATGCTCCTACATATTCAGTGCTAATGATATAAATGCATGGAGCCCAGCTTCCCCACTAAAACCAACAGTGGATTAAGCAACAGACTAAGTGTTTCGCCTTCGGACCTGGCTTTGAATCCAGCCACATTTGTGAATGAAAATCTCTTCCCCACTGGATCTGAGGTCCTGCGTGGAATGAGTTTGTGGAGTCTTAACCCAGTTCCCAGTGAGTTGTAGTCATATCGAGAAACACCACAAACAATTTCAGCATCACAGCAAGTGTAGAATGAAGACAAAACTGGCACTGAAAATAAAGCAATAGTTTCCAGGCCTAAAATGTCACCTCTTCTTTACACTGATAAAACCTCTAGTTCTGTCAGGGCAGTGACTTGAAAGAAATTCGGGATTTACATACACATATTAATCAATTAAAACCTTCTAACTGATTAAAGATTTAACAGCATCTTAAGTTAGTTTAATACATCCTCATCAGTTGTGTGACCCTTTGATCTTTTACTTATAAATTCTGTGTCTGATGCCACCTCTCTCACTAACACCTGAAGGAGCAACTAGGCTTCAAAAGCTTGTGTTTTAAAAAAATCCTATTAGACTATAACCCGGTGCCATGTGATTTCTGATTGTTTCTAGAAGCAACAACTGGTTACAAAGATAAAAAAAAGCTTGACAAATTGCATCCCTTCCTTTCCCAATGCAAATCCTTGATGACTACAGAGTCTGCTGTTGACAACCACGATGATTTAGAACTTATAACCGTGCCATTTAATAGAATTCAACCAGATTAGAAGCAAATTGATAGACAGCAAACCGACTTGACTTTTCAGTAGATGAGGCCACTTGAATGCGACTCTGAGGGAATTTAGTGGTGCAAGTGGGACTTATTGTAATTTAGCATTGCAAACACTAACATTTCACAAATCCGTGAATGAGGGTAGCACTGAGACTGAAACTGCTTTATCTGTAACATTAATAAGGGCTTCAATATTACTGCACTGGGCCTGGAGTTATCCTATCAGAATGAAAACAACTAACTTTATGAGGAAGCTACTTTGTATTACTTTGGCACTGTTCAGGGTTCAGCAGCTAAATTATTTATTTTTATTGCATTTCAGCTCTGTAGACATGGATGATGATGGAGTTTTCAACACTACTTCAACGGCCACCTGATAACATTTTATTCCATTACCTTCTGTCATTATTTGATTTTCTTGCAGGCCTGACCTAATCTACCATCCATTGTTTTAGACAAATAGATTTGCCAACAGCAGCACTGTGTAGCGGAAGTACCACGATGTGTACAACACATCAGGCAATTAAATGCTATTTTCTGGGCCAATATCACAGTTTGAATAAGGAAATTAGGATGAAAAAAATTCAAATGACAGTATTAGGCAAACATCTGCTTAAAGTAATACTCTATTCCCTCAACAACTCCTTTGTAACACTGGGCATTTAGGAGTGTCGAGAGCGAATGGCACCATTTATATCTGCTTAACCACTGGTGCAAAACTCCACATTTTTTTCATTTGAAGGATTATTCCTATTCTACGAAGGAGATCAGTTAGGTCAGTTGGCTGGATGGCTAGTTTGTGATGCAGAGCAATGTCAGCAGTGGGTGCAATTTACACACAGCCTGAGGTTAGCATCAAGGACTCTCCTTCTCAACCTCTCCCCTCACATACAGGATGGCAACCCTCAGGTTAAACCACCTCCATGCATCTCTCTACAAGAGAGAGAGCAGCCCTGTTCTCTGATCGGACGAACGGTAACTTACCTTTCCCCACATACTTTGGTATTCTGCAATAAGCACTCAGAATGCGGAATCTCTGAACAATAGGTCCAGATTGGAGAGATGTGTGCACTTAAAAAGTAAGCAGTCACATCGAAGAGAAAAACCTTGGACAGGTTTTCCTGGAATCTCTTAGTGTTTACCATTATGTAAATACTTCCTGCATCCTTCAGCTCACAAAAGGTTCATCATAATATGCTGCAAGTGCAGGTTGATAAAGGCATGGCAAGGGGAATGGAGCATCACCTGAGTAGGCAGGATTGGCAGACTATAAGTTTGAAACACACAAATGATTGCGAAGGAAGGTGAGGAGCTAAAATGACAAAAAGGAAAGCTTCCTCCAGCTCAATGTCCTCAGCCTTCTCATCAGATGACTGCTCCCATTCCCCTGGCTCCACAGCATCTATCACATCACTTCGTTGCCTGCTCCCATTGTGCACAGTATAGCAGCCAAGATGAAGGAGCATACACTGTCTGAACTATATCGGATGGGACCCCTCCAAGGCTTGTCCAAACTGCGGAAGTGCATTTTCAGCAGCCCTATCACTGGCTCCACCAGAGCCCTTGCCACAGCATGGGCACCAACGTGATGAAGATGCCCCGATTGGCTAAATGAACAACACAGCACATCCTGCTGTGCTCCAACCCTCTTCCCATCCTAGACAAATCTCAACCATAGATAACAAGGTGTGGAGCTGGACGAACACAGCAGGCCAAGCAGCATCAGAGGAGCAGGAAAGCTGACGTT
>JAHRHZ010000082.1:7838965-7857138 GCA_024137785.1 Ginglymostoma cirratum | reverse complement strand
AAGGAAGGGTCTAGGCCCGAAACGTCAGCTTTCCTGCTCCTCTGATGCTGCTTGGCCTGCTGTGTTCGTCCAGCTCCACACCTTGTTATCTCAGATTCTTCAGCATCTGCAGTTCCTACTATCTCTGACACATCTCAACCATTCCTCTTTTCATTGCGTTCATTGGAGTCTATCACCATATGACACACAGGGATGTTTCCCCTCCTCCCACTGTATGCTGAGAAGTTCCACAAGCGATGGCATGCTTTTGGCCAACATCCACCTCCTTTTAAGCTGTTGTCCCTAACTCCTGCATCATTGAGGTGCCATATTTAGTTTAACTAGCACCAACAGAATGGTGCAATCCGCCAACCAGCCTTCATCTTTATAGAGTATTCCACAGGTTGACTGAGTGAAGAATTTTTTCCTCATCTCAGTCCTAAATTGCATTCAGTTCTGGTTCGCCACATTACAGGAAGGAAGTGGAGGTTTTGGAGAGGGCGCAGAAGAGGTGTACCAGTATGCTGCCTGGATTTGAGGGTATGAGCTATAAGGAGAGATGAGAAAAGCTTGGGTTCCCCCATCTGTTTTAGCTGCAATCCTCCAAACCCACTTCTCTGGCAATGAGTACCACAGATTCACCACTCTCCGAGTGGAGAAATTCCTCCTCATCTTAGTTTTAAAAGGTTGTCCCTTCGCTTCGAGGCTCTGCCTTCACGTCCTAGTTCACAGAGCACAGAGATACTGCTGTGACTCTGAGGGGGAAGACAATAGACATGATTCCATGCGTGAGGCAATCATTATGTGACAGACTAGCATCAAGGTGGGCATTTTGATGATTTTACTTGGAAAGAATTGGCAAAAAGCACTCCCTCTCTGATCTTCAAAACAAACTATTCTTTCCAGTGATCACCCTTATGGTTTGCAAAAAAACTACAATGTTTTCCTTGATGGAAATAAACAAGGCAAAATTACTGGAAGCAACTTTTGGTAATGCTTCTTCAACTCTGGTGAATTGGCTTAAATTTCATAGAAACTAGGAGCAGGAATAGACTACTTGGCCCATCGATCCTGCTCTATTACTTAATATGATCATGGCTGATTCCTCTGTCCTCGCTTTCTCTCCATATCCCCAATACGTTTAGTATCTAAATTTTTATCAATCTCTTTCTTGAATATATACAGTCATTTGGCCTCCACTGTCTTCTGTGGGAGAGAATTCCACAGGTTGACTGAGTAAAGAATTTTTTTCCTCATCTCAGTCCTAAATTGCATTCAGTTCTGGTCGCCACATTACAGGAAGGATGTTGAGGCTCAGGGGAGGGTGCAGAAGAGGTTTACCAGGACGCTGCCTGGATTTGAGGGTATGAGCTATAAGGAGAGGCTAGAAAAGCTTGGGTTGTTTTCTCTGGAGCAGCAGAGGCTGAGGAGAAACTTGATAGAAGTCTATAAAATAATGAGATGCATGGATAGGGTTGACGGTCAGACCATTTTTCCAGAGTTGAAATGTCTAAAACTAGGGGGCGTGTATTTAAGGTGAGAGGGGAGAAGTTCAAAGGAGATGTGAGGGGCATGTTTTTCATACAGAGGGTCGGAGTCTGGAACACGCTGCCAAGGGTGGTGGTTGAGGCAGATACGATCAGGGCGTTTAAGAGACTTTTACATAAGCAGATGAATGTGTAAGGAATGGAGGGATAAGGACCAAGGACAAGCAGAATGGATTAGTTTAATTCGGCAACATGTTCAGCACTGCACTGTGGGCCAAAGGGCCTGTTCCTGCGCTGCACTGTTCTACGTTCTAGATAGACAACCCTATATCCTGACACTCTGACCCTTTGGTTCTCGAGTCCCCAACTGGGGAAAACATCATCCCTACACTTCATCTGCCCAGCCATGTTAGAATCTTATGTTTCAATCAGGTTCCCTCTCCTCCTTCTAAACTCTTCCAAGCACAATGGATTGGATAGTTCTTCACTTAAGATGTAGCGTCACATATGAATGGTTTTAACACATCAATCAATGAGGATGACACTTGCAGCTGAGGATGTGCCATGGAGAATATGGTCTGAGTAAGTAAAATGTCCCATTGCAAAATATGGAGCATTGCATACCATGAAGAAGTCTGTCACACAGCCCAGTTGGACCACATCCGGTTCACAGATCGTTCAGGTAAAAGCAAAATTTATTAAAGTGAGGCCTTTATTGTGATTATAAAAGAAAGATGCATTAGTAAGTATTTAAAAGAGGATAAGCTGTGTCTTCAAGGTGCAGTCACATTTTGTAGAAAGATCCAACGGCCATCTCCAAAATGCTTCTTAATGAGATGATGGTTTTCCCTAGATTTGACTTATCTAATGCGGAATGAACAAAGCTGAGTAGCATCGCTTTACAGCACTAAAATATAACCTTTAGCATTGTGGGCTAAAGCTTAAGCAATTAGACACAAATCAGCGATGCTGGTGCCAATTACCCCGATTTTGAAAAGTGCCCTCCGCCCACCCCAGGTTACTGCTCAAAGACATCTGCAGATTACCAAATGTAATGTTTACCATGAATGAGCACAATGTAGCAGTGCTATAAATCACATTATCTCAAAACATGCTTTTAAGCCTAATCATTTAAAACCTAACCATATTCGAGAACTGTAACTTGGTAAAATTTGATGAACACAACTGAAAAATAGGCCTCTCAGAAGAAAGTGTCATTTTATCACTGTCAATCCCCAGGGTGCAAGTAATTGGATTTTGAAAGACATAAAATGACTTTTAAAAACATATGTATTTACTTTCGAGTCGGATTGGGGCACAGTAGTTAGTGCAAATTTAACAACAAAAATTGTGTAATATTTTACAAAGCATACCTATCAGCGTCCGCGTGACCAGAAGAACAAAAACCAAGGAACAATACGGCACAGGAACATGCCCTTCAGCCCTCCAAGCCTACTCTGACATGTTTTGCCCTTCCATATTAAAACTGTCTTCACTTACAGAATCCATATCCCTCTATTCCCTTCCTATTCATGTATTCGTCCAGGTGCTTCTGGAATGCTGTTGTGTCCGCTTCCAACCCCTCCTCTGGCAGCACATTCCAGGCACTCACCATCCTTTGTGTGAAAAACGTGCCTTGCACATCTCTTTTGAATTTCACCCCCCACCACCCCACTACGTTGAACCTGTGTCCCCTAGTAATTGACCCCTCCACCCTGGGAAAAAGCTTCATAATTTTCAGTGTATCCATACCATTTACAATCTTATAAACTTCAATCAGGTTGCCCCTCAATCTCCTGCATTCCAGTGACAACAAACTCAGTCTGTACAACCTTTCTTCATAGCAAAACCCTCCACACCAGGCAACATTCTGGTAAACTCTTTCTATACCCTCTCCAAAATGTTCACATCCTTTTGGTAGTGTGGTGACCAGAACTGTACACAATATTCCAGGTGTGATGTAACTGAAGTTCTATAAAGCTGCAGCATAACTTCTCTATCCTTATACTCAATGCCCCTTCCAATGAAGGCAAGCATTGCCATCAGCCTTTTTTTAACTGCCTTATCTACCTGCGCTGCCACCTTCAGTGATCTGTGGAACTGCACACCCAGATCCCTCTGCATATCAATACTCTTAAGGGTTCTGCCATTCACTGTATGATTTCCACCCGTACTTGACCTTCCAAAATGCATTATCTCACATTCGTCCGGATTAGAGTCCATCTGCATTTTTCTGCCCATGTCTCCAGCTGATCTATCTCCTGTTGTATCCTCTGACAAATCTCCTCACGATCCACAACCCCACCAGTTTTTGTATTGTCCGCAAATTACTAATTAGACCAACTACATTTTCCTCCAAATCATTTCTGTAGATCACAAACATAAGGTCAACTTTATTTCTGAAGCCTTGCTGGAAATAAGTGCCATTTGCTGCCCACATGAGGGAGCACATTTACCCATCAAACCACTTTGTCAGTGACTTTTCTTCCATTAAATAGTCAGAAAGATATATTTTAATCGCTTTATGGGCCTGACTTGGGCTGGCAGCTGGCAAGTTACATTCGCACCACACAAAATGCCGGGCAATGACCACCGCTCCCTGACATTCAATGGTGTTACCGTCACTGAATTCCTCACTATCAACATCCTGGAAGTTACCATTGACCAGAAGCTCCACCGGACTTACCACATGAACACAATGGCTACAAGAGCAGGTCTGAGGCTAGGAATGCTGCAGTGATTAACTTACTTCCTTACTCCACAAAGCTTGTCCACTATCAATAAGGTACAAGTCAGAGTATGGTGGAATATTCCCACCTGCCTGGATCGGTGCAGATCCAACAACACTCAAGAAACTTGACATCATTCAGGACAAAGCAGCCCACTTGATTTGGTACCACATCCACAAACACTGACTCCCTCCACCACCAACACTCAGTGATAGCAGTGTGTACTATCAACTAGGTGCACTGCAGAAATTTGCTCAAGATCCTCAGACAGCACCTTCCAAACCCACAACCACTTACATGGGAGCACTACAGCCTGCAAGATCCCCTCCAAGCCACTCACCATCCTGACCTGGAAGTATGTCACCATTCCTTCACTGTTGCTGGGTCAAAATCATAGAATTCCCTCCCTAATGGCATTGTGGGTCAACATATGGCATGCAGACTCCAGCAGCTCATGAAGGCAGCTCACCACCACCTCCGAAGGGCCACAAAAAATAATGCTGACCAGCCAGCAATGCCCATGTCCCC
Source organism: Ginglymostoma cirratum (assembly GCA_024137785.1). Lineage (NCBI taxonomy): Eukaryota > Metazoa > Chordata > Chondrichthyes > Orectolobiformes > Ginglymostomatidae > Ginglymostoma > Ginglymostoma cirratum. The sequence continues at coordinate 7,852,415 of JAHRHZ010000082.1, read as the reverse complement.
CGAGAGAATAAAAAATTAAATTAAATCCCCCTAATTAAATGGTGCATAAATATGACAGGTGTTTACCATGTGTACTTGGCAAACAGTTGTATAGACAAGCAACATATTAATCATTCTACATCAAAATTAAATACATCAGCATTTTACTCAATCTGTTATTTTTACTTTTCTCTATAACAAGTGGGTGTGCAACATTGCTGTAATTTTTATAGCACATTGTTGATGCCAGGCTTTTAAATACATTCCTAAATCTTTTATGTGAGGAATGCTCTTATCAAATCAATCTAATCATCCATTAATAGAAAATGACTCCAAGTTACAATCATAACAATTGTATGTTTAAATTGGGCAGAATGTAGAGGGATATTTTTGCCTGAGAAATCAGACAGGTCTGGGCATTAATGGGTAGAGAGTCACTGTTGCAGAAATACCGTAAAACAGAGCCAAAACAAGCCTACAGTTTTTTCCACCAGTATTATTATGCTTAAGCATTTTGTAATTTGTATTTTGGTAGCTGCATTACACTTACACTTGCACACAATACCACCACCACTTACTGCTTCCAAAAACTTGTTTGAAAAGTGCAAGCTCTTCAGGAATAACAAGGTGTAGAGCTGGATGAACACAGCAGGCCAAGCAGCATCAGAGGAGCAGGAAAGCTGACGTTTCGGGCCTAGGCCCTTCTTCAGAAATGAAGAAGGGTCTAGGCCCAAAACGTCAGCCTTCCTGCTCCTCTGATGCTGCTTGCCTTGCTGTGTTCATCCAGCTCTGCACCTTGTTACCTCAGATTCTCCAGCATCTGCAGTTCCTACTATCTCTGAAGCTCTACAGGAAGGTACCTTTAGATTACAAAAACTGACTTTCAGCAACATGTCTGTACAAGCATGTCATTACAAACACTTAAGAGCTGTGGCTTGTATAGATTTAACAGATGGTTAAAACGCAAAAGAATCGGATGGGAGGGTGGAGTATGGAAGGACATGGAGTCCAATGAAAGCCATTTCCCTCAGACCAAATTTTCAATCCTACCCTACCTACCTAGGATTGAAGGTAGAGTAATGGATGTAGTGTATATGGATTTTAGCAAGGCAATTGATAAGGTTCCCCGTGGTAGGCTCATGCAGAAAGTAACGAGGCATGGGATTCAGGGAAATTTGTCTGTCTGGATACAGAACTGGCTGACAATATAAGACAGAGGGTGGTAGTAGACGGAAAGTATTCAGCCTGGAGCTCGGTGACCAGTGGTGTTCCGCAGGGATCTGTTCTGGGACCTCTGCTCTTTAAGATCTTTATAAACTACATGGATGACTAAATGGAAGGATGGGTTAGTAAGTTTGCCGATGACACGAAGGTTGGTGAAGTTGTGGATAGTGTGGAGGGGTTGTTGTAGGTTGCAATGGGACATTGACAGGATGCAGAGCTGGGCAAAGAAGTGTAGATGGAATTCAACCCGGAAGAGTGAAGTGATTCATTTTGAATGCAGAATACAGGGTTAATGGCAGGATTCTTGGCAGTGTGGAGGAACAGAGGGATCTTGGGGTCCATGTCCATAGATCCCTCAAAGTTGCCGCTTAAGTTGATAGGGTTGTTAAGAAGGCGTATGGTGTGTTGGCTTTCATTGGCAGGGGAATTAAGTTTTAGAGCCATGAGGTTATGCTGCAGTTCTATAAAACCCTGGTTAGACCACACTTGGAATATCGTGTTCAGTTCTGGTCACCTCATTATTGGAAGGATGTGGAAACTTTAGAGAGGGTGCAAAGGAGATTTACCAGGATGCTGCCTGGACTGGAGGGCAGGTCTTATGAGGAAAGGTTGAGGGAGCTAGGGCTTTTTTCATTGGATAAGAATGTGAGGTGACTTGATAGAGGTGTACAAGATGATGAGAGGCATAGATAGAATGGATAGTCAGAGACTTTTTTCCAGGGCAGAAATGACTATCAGGAGGGGGCATAATTTTAAGGTGATTGGAAGAAGATGTAGGGGAGATGTCAGAGGTAGGTTCTTTACACAGAGAGTGGTGGGTGCGTAGAATGCACTGCCAGCAGTAGTGGTAGAATCAGATAAGTTAGGGACATTTAAGCGACTCTTGGATAGGCACATGGATGATAGTAAAATGAAGGGTATGCAGGGCAGATTGATCTTAGTAGGATAATAGGTCAGCATAACATCGTGGGCTGAAGGGCTTGTACTGTGCTGTACTGTTCTATGTTCTATATGTTCTAATTTGCTAAATTGTGTCATGATGCCTTTAATGACTGATTCGAGCTACCCTGGCAGAACTTTTCTCACCCGTTGGTAAGGGAATTTCATTGGTATTTGTTCGAAACTTAAAATTCAGCCACGTAACCCGGTCTTACTGACCTTACTTTTGAAGAAGTTACAAACTGAATTCACTTTGTCCATAGTTTTTCATACAAACAGTGACAATTGATAGTGCAGAGCTTGGAAATTGCTGAGGACAGATGTAAGCCACTGAAGCTTTGTGTCTTGCACTCATCAGGACAGACACAAGAATATCAAATTGCAAATAGCCATCAAGAGTGTTTTCAAGTTTTTCAACATTCACTTTTTCTTTTTTTTCCCTGGGCTGTAATTTTAAGCTTCATTGACCATTCCCTGGGTCATCCTCAGTAGATTTGAGAGCATTAATAATTGATTAATACTGTCCCCGGAAGGGTAGGGGGTTTTAGTTGTGACGGGCAGCATGTCAGTGCAGGCTTGGAGGGCCGAAGGGCCTGTTCCTGAGCTGTAATTTTCTTTGTTCTTTGATTTCATTGTTAGTTGGAGATAGTAAGAACTGCAGATCCTGGAGTCAGAGACAACACAGTGTGGAGCTGAAGAAGGGTCCTGATCTGAAATGTCAACTTTCCTGCTCCTCTGATGCTGCCTGACCTGCTGTGTTCCCCCAGCTCCACACTGTGTTGTCTTCATCGTTAGTTGACTGCTCTTCAGAGAATTTCATCAAAGGTTGAAACGGTCAACAACAATGCCACCAAACAGTTTGATGCAAAATTGGATGCCCATTTTGCACTGCACTAAATTCTGATTCACCTCAATTGGAAAAACAGGCTTAACTAGTGCCTTTCATGACAAAAGAATGTCCCAAAGCACTTTACTATCAATTGTAATATTTCACTTAACATAAGAAATAGGAGCAGGAGTAGGTCATTCAACCCCTCAAGCCTGCTCCAACATTCAATATCAGGGCTGATTCTCATCCCTTAAAACCCTTAACTTTCTTGTTGATCAACGACTTGTCTAACTCAGCCTTGAGCATTGCTTCCTGGGGTAGAGAACTCCCAGAACACGTGACCATCCAAGAAGATATTGCTCTCCATCTTGATTTTAAGTGGGAGGCCCCTTACTTTTAAATGAGCTGATTAGTTCTGGATTCCCCAACGAATCAAAACAGCAGTAGCCAATAAGTTCACAATAAGCTCCCACAAACAGTAATGTGATAATTGCCAGATAATCTCTTTCCGCGACCATGACTGAGCAATTGTATATTAGCCAGGAAACGGGGATAACACCACGTCCCTGTTTCTGAGGCCAGGGTGCATGAAGTTTATTCGTGCTAAAAGTAAAAGGTAAAGTTGATATAGTCTTATCAGATCACTGGGCTGCTCTCTCACCAGAGACAGATGACTGGTGGCGGTCTATCCTGGCGGTCATCACCACACCTCAAGCAAGGGGGCTTTTGAGAAAGACAGTCCTTCATTGTAACCTCAGCCGGTGCAGAAATTGAACTCACACTGTTGGCGTCACTCTGCATTGGAGACCAGCTGAGCAGCCAACTCAGCCAACAGACCAAGTTAAAGTTGATCAAAACACAAAGATGCAAGGAAGTCTGGTTGGAATATCCACCTTTATAACTGAACATGACATTGCGCAAAACATTGCTCAGAAGGAACTTGTCTTCATGAAACTGAAAGCATGGAAAGTTAAATTTCAAATCTTAATCAACTTAATATGGCATGGGTTTTCATGCAACTATCAGACATATGACACATTAATATGCATTGTAGATCCTATGTAAAGTGCAGAACAATCAGAATACGTACAATCAATGTCTTGACATCCTCCTTTATTTCATGTGAAATAAATCTATAATTTGCTTATAAATGCACAATATTTATTCATTTTAATGCAGAGCATAGCTCGTTTCTATTATCCGCCATGCACAAGCAATGTAGCACTGGTAAAAATGTGCTTTGGCAAAGAGTTGTCTGTTTTCAAGTTCAATCATTCCGGAAGCTCCTTGTTGATCTTGTGATGTGAGATGTGGCCATGTGGGAGGTGCAGGAGTGGAATGTGCATATATAGTGAGCAGCACTTGTGCGATAAAAGGAGAGGAGTGACAGGTTTAGGCTGCAGCAAGAACTAGGGCAGGCCACAGGTAATGGCAATTTTTGGCAGTTGCATGAGACTGGGATTATTTTACTGTGTTTTGGAAAATGAATTGTGCAAAGTAGGGAAGGGCGCCAGGCTACATGCTCTCTTAGGGTGGCACACATGCTCACACAGCCCTGCCTGTCTGAAGACAGCTGGGCAATTCAGCAGCATCCTTACAGATTTGACAAAAAAAACCATTGTCATTTCAAGCACAGAGGCTGAGAATCCCAGCCCTAATGATGATCAGATCTGGGGGAGATGTAGAATTAATGCCCTTTTATAGAGGAGTGGACAGTTATAAGTTGTACAATTGATAGCAAGCCATGAGAACAGTGAAACTAGTGAGTGCTGTATCTGTCCACATAGACTTCTGATTGCAGATATAAATTTGTAAATATAATGAAACACTGGAATTCTCAATAGCCTTTATAGATTCTCAACCAACAGTTAGAGAGCTATGGGAATAGGGATAGAGAAGCAGATGCTAAACTTCTTCCCCGTGTGGCTTGTATCAGGTATATTGGAAGATGTCTCATCCAACGTTAAGAGACATCGCAATAACAGTTTGCAACGAGAATGTAAATACCATGAGTTAAGAAATGCACTCTGTGCTTAACATTCAAGTGCTAAAAATTAAATAATGGTAAATTTTACACTTTCTACCCAATACTGCCAAGTTTTACATCAACAATCTTCTGTAATTTTATGGTGAAATGCCACAGTTAGAAACAGATCAGCTGGTCTTAAGCCTGTCCACAAAATTACTTCCATGATCAAACCCATCAAATCCTTGACAAATAGATCCTTCTCTTTGTAAAAATGCTTATTTTGCATTGTCAGAAGTGCTGCACATTAGATTTAATGCAACAACTGTTTTGTACGGTGTTGGAACAGGAAAATGTACTGATATCCCTGAAGCTAATCTCTCAAGAGTGCAATTGCTCACTCACTATCCAAATGACCTTCCTAAACAAGGCCCAAAAATGATTTTTGCCAATAACTCAGTAAATGTTACAGTACATGCTTACATACATTGGCAATGTGATTTAGTGTTAATTAAATTGAAAAGTGTTCGTTGAAAGTCTGGCAACGTTATATCACAGCTGATGCAATGTTCCAAACATTTCCCCCAAACAGACAAGAAATGGAGTTTTATCATGCTGAGAAATTAGCAACGGATATTACTGCAAAGACAGTCCTACAAACTTCAGAGCTGCTGGTTACTTTTCTTGGGAAAACACTGCAATAGATTGGCCCTTGTGGAGACAAATTCAGAAATTGGTTTCAGCATGTGTCTGGGACCATTTAACCCAAACTCGCAATATCCAACGTGCCCAGACAACAGCTGGAGCTGAAGCCACTACAGAATTTGCCCCAAACACCAACAACAGTGACAAACAGCTTGAACTGCCAGTTTTGTGGATCTTCCTGAGCATCTCATATCAGACTCTTCAGTCTCAAGAGGAGCCAAGGACGATGATGAATTCACTAGCAGCTTGGATAATGAGGAGCTTATCAACAACATCATTCCAACACTCTGGACTCTACTCTATAAACAAGTTGGTATACCTGGTACATGACGTTTTAGGGATCCATTCATCACTGATCAAGAATGTAAGTAATTAATGGGGAATGGTTTACCACCAATGACTAACATGTGCACTGTACAGTGATACTCCAAGCCCAGGACGTTTAATTCATATGCTTCAATCTGATATTAATCATACTTCTGTTTCTATTCACTGATGCTCCAAGCAAATGCAGCATTGAACAAGGCAATGATGTCTCACCACAATCAAAGAAAAATTTGCATTTTGAGTGACTAAACTGGTGAGTCATGGATTAATAATAAGTGCTCCACAGGAGAATGGACATGAGAATCATAGAATCCCTACAGTGCAGGAAGAAGCCATTCAGCCCATTGAGTCTACACTAACCCTCCAAACAGCATTCTACTCAGAGCCACACCCTGTCCCTGTAACTCCATATTTCCCACAGCTAACCCACCTAGCCTGCACATCCCTGGACGCTACGGACAATTTAGTGCTGCGAATCCACCTAACCTGCACATCTTAGCACTATGGGAGGAAGCCCATGCAGACACTGGCAGAATGTGCAAATTCGACACAGACAGTCGCCCGAGGCTGGAATCGACCCTCGTACTATGAGGCAGCAATGCTAACCACTGAGCTACCATGCCGCCCTAAAACTTAAGAGTTGGCAGCACAGCCAAGAGGGACGTGAGGAGAATTCTGTTCTCTCAGAGGGTTGTTAAATCTTTGGAATTCTCGTTCCCAGAAAGCAATGGAGGATGGGTTATTGAGTTTGTTCAAGCCAATGTTAGCTAGTTTTGATAAACAAGGGCTAGAGGGGTAGGCAGGTAGAAAGTTGGGTTGAGACCTCAACCAGATTAGCCATGCTCCTATTGAATGACAGAGCATTTTTAAGGCCCAATGGCCTAATTCTGCTCCTAAGTCCAATGTTGTTTCATGCCCTAATCCCATGGTGCAAGTTGGCTGCTGCACTGTTCAAATTTGACAGTAAAGGCTGCACAGGTGACATAACTCATGCACAACATAGTCCACAGATCTATCATCATGCTGAGGACATTAAAAAGGAAGTCAAGGTTTCTAAAACCTTCATAATAAAATTCATTTTACAACTGCTGTGATGGAATTGATAGCCTTCTGAAAATATCTTCTGTACACAGGGGGCTACTTTATGCTTAATTCACAAGCTTTTCTCTCAAATGCTTTAGTATGTAGCAATCAACTATCCAATGATTGAAATAGTACTACTTCTTCTTTCTCTGTGATAAGGATTATTGGTGTAACTCCGACCTACACCCATTGTGAACGTCTGCTCGAGTGTTACATTGAGGCTTGTCTGGTAATGTTAAGAGGTTGGCACTTCTAATCAAGAGGCACAGGGGAGCTGGCCTATTGCTCAGGTCACAAGCTTAGACAGATGACTCCAATAAACCTGGCTACTCTTGGCTTTCTCAAACTGTGGTTGATATCAACGCATCTTTTTCGCTGGTTAAATTAAAAGTATTTCAGATATCAATGTCATTTAACTTATCATAAGCAAAATTTCTCTCTGGTGTAATTTTTTTCTCATTCTCAGGGATTCATAAATGGCCTTGAAGTGTTTGCAGGAACTGAAAGCCGTGAAATCTGGTGAAAGTATCAGGCTGCAACAGCTCTGAATCCAAGGACATACGGGACATTTGCGTACAACAGCCAAGCTCATTAAATCTCCTCAAACATCTTATTTTGATGGCAAAATATCAAATTCTATCAGGGTAGTGCGAGGCTAAAAAAACCAACTGCCACGGTGCAAACTTTAAACACTGTTTGACTATTTTCTGTGCGTCTTCAATGTAAGTAACAGCACAGAAACTACAGTGAAAACCCAACAACCTCAGGCTGATCATTAAAAAGACAAATTTGACTCTCTATTCAGAAATATGAAACCCACCAGGTTGTTCATTGCTGGACATTTCAGTCACTGTCAAGTACAGAGGATTAACTTGAAGTTCCGTTGCCCATTTCAGTTAAGCTGACTAGCTTGATGTTGGGTTCGCTAAAGTAGTTCTGGGCAATTTTAAAACTAGAAGGTTGTGCCCCCAGTTAGAGAGATGGCTGTAATGATGTTATTCTACACAAAAGACACTGAAACGAGTTAGCCTCGCTCATGTAATAAGGCAGCCCTTTCCACAGCTCAACAGTTTCATGTTATATCATCTGGCTCTCAGCTTTTGCAGCAAAGTGTGTGTTCTAATTGATAAGTAATGACTATAGGAAAATTTATACACAGAAAGCGAGTCCCACAGTCATTGGAGCGCAAGTGAATTATGAACTTCCATCACAGCTTCAAATAAACATAAATCCTGTTCTGAAGAGGAGCCACTGGACTTGAAACATTAACTCTGACTTCTCGCCACAGATGCTGCCAGACCTGCTGAGCTTTTCCAACAATTTTTGTTTTTGTTTCTGATTTACAGCATCCGCAGTTCTTTCAGTTTTTATATATCCTGTTTGGTTCAGCGCTGTGCAATTGCCGAAATGTGTCTCCTTTAATGGAAGCAGTCCTCACAGTTCCCCAATATTCACATCCCCTGAATCTAGCGGTTCTAGACGGGTGATTTGCTGCCTGTGCAGGCATTATTCCACATGCATTGTGAAAAAGATAAAAGTTACTTTGCAACTGATGTTCAAAGAGTGACCTGACCTCAATCCAGGAACAACATTCTGAGTTGGTTTTAAAGGTCAGACTCTGGGAAGGTTTTTGCTTTAGTAGTTGCCAGATACAGTTATTATTTATGCTTTGAACTTTGGTTCAATAAATGGTTTGGTGTTGTTGTGGCGCAGTTTGTGAGTTGCTCCGTTCACAGGCTCAATCTGCCAGTCTGTGATTTACTGATCTCAGGCATGTCATGAGGTGCAAAGCAAACAGCGTACCTTTCCTCACCAGGAAAGTCTTAACCCTGGGCACAAATACCTCTCAGCTCTCCTTGCATTTCTACACAGATATGGTTGTTGAGCATGATTTACAGTTTCCAAGGACTAAACCCACTCTTTAAACACAATTGATCTTTGTTCCAGAGAATGCATTAAAATAACCTATTAAATGAGAAAGACCTATTCCATCAAACATGCTTTATTCGTATAGTTTTTGTTATGTTCTCTAACTTTTTGGGGGCACCTTACATTACACGTGGGCAGGAACATGGAAAACAGTCGCCGCTGCTGAAACGCCAGGCTGATGTTCAGTGCGTCCAGAAGGCTCTCAGATAGAAAAAAAATTTTGTGCTTCAAGATTACCAGATCTGAGTTCTGTCAGAGCAACTTCTGTACCAGTAACAGTGTTCCATTATAACAGCAACTTGCGTGCGTGTAGCACCATTAACAGGGCAAAACTTTCCATGGTACTTCAGGGGAGCAATGCCAAACAAAGCTTAAGACCAAGTCATAAAAGGGGATAATAGGAGTACTTGGTGAAAAACAAGGTCCAAGAGGTTGGACTTGATCATAGTCTTAGAGGAAGGGAAAGTCGCAGAGGCGTATGGAGGCAATAGTGGGGCTTAGTGCCTTGTCAGCCAGGGGCACAGCCACCAATGTGAGTGCTTAACATTTTATAACAGAATATACAAAAACCTAGGAGCATATAGTAAAACACAGCACTAATATTTTAATCAAATCTCACTCTAGACTGTATCTGCATCCAATGAGTCCACCACTACATATTTATGGTCTCATCTGTTAGAGGTGTCCTGTCTTGGTGATGCATGTAAAGTTTGGTTATTTGCTTCAGTGTGTTCCTGAACAATCTGTTGACTCAGTAAAGGCCCCAAACTGTGATCACAGCCTACACTGTATCATTTCACCTCCTCCTCTCCCTTTCTCGTCATTAGCAGCTCAAATAAACTGTTTTCTGTTTTTTCTTACTTTGAAAGCCAAGACACATGATCAGATTTTCCTTTTGATGAGGTGAGGCAGCTGCTGTGACAAGGCAGGACCAAAAGTCAGTAAGTTCCTCTCCAATGTGATTGACAGATCGTGGGTAAGGAGGACCTCAAAATGGGTAAAGGTGGACACTGGCTTACCGTGCACTTTCAAATGTCGCAGATACAGTCTTGCCGATAGCGCCGAAGCCAACTCCCACCGCTAGACCCTCTGAAACAAAAACCACAATAAAACAAACATCAGTGACATGAAAAAACAGGTTCATCAGGTGCAACTCTTCCCTTTTGAATGCTGCACAGTTTGCACCTGAAGGAAACCTTTCAACCTGCAAAATTCTTCCTAACCCGTGTTTTTTCTTCATTGTGTGTCCTGTCATGCCAGCAGCATGACGGAGTCTTTTACAAACAGCAACACTGATGGAGTCCAATGCCAAGTGGAACAACAGAGTAAGGTTTTACGGAAGTGATCCAGTTAGTCCAGTAAATCAATGCTTGCTGAAGATAGTGGTAAAAGGGAAGCCAAAAGCGTGGCAGATCAGAGTTTATTCAATTATAAACAAAAATTCAGAGGGTATGTGATTTGCTGCCCGTGGTATATCATGGGTCTTGTAACATTGTCTGCGTAGTTGTTTATCTCAAACATGTGGCGCAGACAAAATGCAGCATAAATCTCCAAGGGACAGCCATGGATTGGCAGTAATTTGGACTTTAAGGATACGCTTACACAATAAGTGGGATGTCACAGCAATGCTAAAATTAATGTGCAATAGGGATTTTCAGTGGTAAGGCAAGCCTGCAAACTGCACATCCCAGCGAGCACTGTTGATGAAGTGCAGACACTTCAATGTCAGTAGTTCACAGAACCCCCAAAGACAACCAGAGAAAGCCAGGATTTCAGAATGCCTCATGATTTCAAGCCAATTCAAAAATAAGGGAGTATAATCAACTTTGGAAAATTTTGCTCTTAGCAGCAAACAAAGGGGTTCACGGCTCACCTCCCTGGCAACAGTCCACACCTTTTTTGTGAACTTGCCAGCAGAGATTTCCTTGAATGTGAGGTCAGTTTCAGTGCCACCTCCTCTGCAGGGAGTCTGTGAACAAGGGCAAGTAACAGTGAAGCTCCTCAAGCAATCAGACTGAAGAATCCTGACAGTAACATGCAGAGTCTAATTAGGAAAAATAAAACAGTAAATATAAATTTGAGCTAAATCATGCAGGGTAAATATTGGCAAGTACAGTTTGGATGAAGAGAAGGAGATAAATTGAGACAGATGTAAAATGTGAAAGAAATACACTTTTATAATATCCTGTAGAAATTTTCTTCTGACAAAATGAGAGTTGATATTTCCAGCAGTAAATTTCAGGGCCAGAGAGACTATTCATCAATAATTATCACATTTCATGCCATTAAGAACTGGCTTAATCCTGAACGCAAGCATCCTGATATTTTCAGCATTTTTAGTGTAGACTTGATGGAGATTTACAAAGACTTAAAGCTGCTGTAGGCATTTGAATGCGGAGTCATTAGGAGAGGACTGCAGCAGTATACCCTGCAGTGGAGCAGGGAATCTCTGACAACAACATCCTGGATTTCTCAGTTAACAGTGCATGCCAAAGGTTGCTGTTAGTTTTCTTCCATCATAACACTGAAAGCCAACAGACTTGCTGTTGTCACTGCAAATTCTGCACTAACATAAATCAGAGCTCCCAAATCACAACTCAATCTTAAATGCAATAACCTCTCACATCGTGAAAGGAAGGTGAAACAATAGGGGGAGGCGATGGCCTAGTGGTATTATTGCTGGACTGTTAATCCAGAGACCCAGACAATGTTCTGGGGACCTGGTTCCGTATCCCGCCACAGCAGATGGTGGAATTTGAGTTCAAAAAAAATCTGGAATTAACAGTCTAACAATGATCATGAATCCATTGTTGATTGTAGGAAGAACCCATCTGGTTCACTAATGTCCTTTAGGGAAGGAAACTGCCATCCTTACCTGGTCTGGCTTACATGTGACTCCAGATCCATAGCAATGTGGTTGAGTCTTAACTGCCCTCTGGGCAATTAGGGATGTGCAATAAATGCTGCTTAGCCAGCGACATCCTCATCCCGTGAATGAATTAAGAAAAAAAATTCCAAAAAAAAGTGCGCTCAAAAGGAGGATCTATCAGTACAATGGTCAACAGCAGAAGCATGTGATGTAATGGAAATGTAAATCACCACAAGAATTTTGCTTTAAAGGAATCAGTTTATATGATTTCATATCATTAAAGCATCAAGAAACATTATGCTTTACGTCAAAGCCTGCAGCACTGCATGGTGTTTAGAGCCAGGGAGCTGTTTCAAAAAATGCTTATCTCTAAGTAAAGGACTTTAGATCTTTAAAACCAAGAAGAAAATACCATATTTGAAAAAGTTTAAAACAGCAGATGTGTGAAAATGATACACAACTGATATGTGATAGCAATACATACCAGATACCCAGCATTGAACAATAACTTAGGGGACTCCCTGTATGATCACCCTATAATAACAAAAGAACTGAACACTCTCATCTACATTCAGAACAGACTTTTAAACATTTAAGCATGCCCCACTTCAAAAGATCAAACTGTGGCACTACTCCCTCACTGATGCAACCTCGCTAGTAAAAAGGGTGATATCAGGTCCACTGAAGTGCATGAAAGCCTGTATCAACAGTAGAACAGGAATGCAAGTGACATCGTTCAACTTTCCCTATACATGCATGTGGCACTAATTCACGCTGCAGTATAGCTCTAGTCCAGCACAGACCAAAATGATGTCCCTAGCACAGGTGTTGTTAACCACAGTCCATACAACAGAGCCCAGAATTAGAGGTCAGTTCTCATGAAAAATCATGAAAAGTTAACAGTTTCTCTCCTTAGATGCTGCCTGACCTGCTGAGTTCATCCAGTTTTATTTTTGCTCCTATTTCAGATTTCCATCATTCGCAACTTTTAAAGAATCAGCCTTCCATACTGTACGGCTCAGATGCACGCCTCACTCACTGAGTCAAGTAGGCAGCAGATTCTCTAACTCAACACAACATTAAAAAGATCTATTTCAAGGGAACTTTTCAACCTGAGATTTGAGTGTTGAACAGTGTGCCATTATTTGGCATTTTAGTCATTTATGTGCTCTGTATTGCTTTGCTTTCTATTATGCAGATTTCTTTGACAATGGACAATTTCGACACTGGAAAATTTCATTTCATTCAGTGTCTTTAATTATGACTGTGGTGTGTGGCAAGTTAATTCCATCCTTCTGAGCTCAGATTGAAAGAATTCCCAAAGGTGTAGAGATTGGATTACGACAAATGATATGGTATTTCTGCTTCACTTTTCAGACTCCACATCACTTAGCTTTTCCCAGAACAGCACCTTCTTGCCACTCACAAACTTACATGGGAAGGCAACACAAATATCATTTTGCTTCAGAGATAGTAGGAACTGCCAATGCTGGAGAATCTGAGATAACACGGTGTGGAGCTGGATGAACACAGCAGGCCAAGCAGCATCAGAGGAGCAGGAAAGCTGATGTTTCGGGTCGAGACCCTTCCTCAGAAAAAA
>JAHRHZ010000082.1:7821121-7838565 GCA_024137785.1 Ginglymostoma cirratum | reverse complement strand
TAAAATACAGTGAAAATCTTTCATTTGTTGCCATGATACAGCGCCATTTTGAATAATTTATGAATAAGGCAAAAAAAAGATATAAGCTTGAAGAGCGTCCATGAGCATCCTCAGCCAGCTCATCGCCAACCCTCTACCTCCGTCTACACTGGACACAACCAACATCAGAGTTGTTGTTCCTCAGGCGCCATCTTTGCCACTGGGCTGATAATCCTCCACCACCGCCTTGCTGGACCAACGTCAGAGTCACATCTCTCACTGCTTGCCACGATGCCCTTGGGCCACCGCTTCACTGCTGCCAGCGCCAGACCCAATAAACAATGAAGTTGCCAATCCTCAGGCGACACTTTTTTGCCACAGGACCTACCTTGTAGACATCACCTCTGCCGATGTAGCATCCACTGATCTCAAGTCCTGTGTTTGCTCTAGAAAAGCCAGGACTCACGCGAGTTTTGCGCTGGGCCCACTCTAGTCGGCACTGGGCCTGCTCATGGTCCACGCCCTGGGCCTAGCTTGACACCACTCGAGGTCCGTACCCTGGGTCTGCAGAAGGTCCGCGGTAGGCCCACCTGAAGTTATGGCCGTGGGCCTGGCTTCAGACTGTTCGAGGTCCGCGCACTGGGCTCTCACTGCCACCGATGCCGTATGTCAGCACAAGCTCAGGATGTCCAAGCTCAGGACAAGGTAAGTGCAAAAAAGAAAGGAAAGGAAAGAAGAGAAAAAGAAAAAGAAAAGCAGCCAGAGTGGACAAACTCCAGCACAGGAACCCTACTCCACCCGATCTTGGACCAGAAGTAAAGGTCCAAACTCTTCACCTTAACCACATAAGTTAAACTTTCATTCCAGCAACTATCCTACGGAATTTGTCATGGATCTGTTGGACAAATGACTTGATTTGATCTCCATACACTTGGTTTTCCTTTTTTTAATAACGCAGATCTGTGGAAATTGAATACAAACTACTTGAAAAACAATTCTCTTAAGCAGACTTTTAAATGGCAAACAGTTGCTAAAGTTAAGCATAATTACATATCAGCTACAAAGGACGGTCACACAGACTCCGTCATGACTTGCAGATGACTCATCTTATTATCTTTCGTTCATTATTTCTAGTGCTACTTTGCATTGTCCAGTAGCTGCAATAATTGTTTCTGTCTCTTGGACAACCGGCAATAGTTCAAAAGTAAACTTGATGCCCCGGCAATTTTTTTTATTGAATTGTCCAACTGCATTTAGTTTGAAAATCAATGAGGGCAAGACTCAATAAACAATCAAATCTTCATGCAACTTTCACGTCTCCTACATTGACTGAATAGAAAACATTAGACGCAATGTCTTAACCTCACCACTGCGCTCGCTAAATTTGTAAAACCAATGAAAAGTGTTAACTCTTAAAACAATTTTATTTTGCAGCTCTCCTGTAACTTTCTTTGTACTAATTGCAATAAGTGTGAAACAAAAAATGAATAAACTGTACAAGGCATTGGTAATGGGGTCTCCTGTTTGAGATCAAAACGAGGAAGAATTTCTTCTTAGTGATTGGAATTCTCTTTGTCACTGAGCAGTGGAGGCTTCCTGAAAGACCTTGAACAAACACTACATATGTCACTGCATCGCAAGAAATCTCCTGAATATCAAAGCTATTTTTGCTCCTTGTATCACTTCAAAATAGAAAAGATGGATCTAGATCCTACCTCAGAAACTACGGCATTGATATTATGCCTTTCGGGACTGCTTTCACAGTTTTCCAATTTTAAACTTTACGGAAAATGAGACGAAATAATAGAGCCATTGGCAACATCTTTTTTAACCATGCCCTTATTTATTATCAAAGTCTGGACTACACAAATTTTACAAACAGACAATCAGTACTATCACTTATTAATCTTCTATATTCTTGTTGAAATGGCTCGATGCTGTGCCATTCCAGTCCCCAAAGTCCCTCTGTTGCTTCACCTCCCTCCCTTTCCTTACGTCCATCCTGAAAAACAGCGTTCTTCTGTTTCTACCAGTTTCAGGTTCTTTCTGCCTGCTGACTGACCACTTCCACGAGAACACTGATATCAACTCAGTTTAGGAGAAACTCAGCCATCTTTACGGACACTGGCCTGCTTCATAATTTGTCTGGATTTCCACCCTATCAGCACCTGATCAATTGATAAGCTCATACCTTAACAATATTTTCAGGATTGTCTGGTCCTAGAAGCCATTGTGAATAATGTTAATTCCATTGTTTTACTGAGGCTTGCTCTGTCTTCATTGTAATCACTGAATAAATAATGATCCTCAAAGATCATCCCCATCAGTGACTTGACCAAATATTAAACGTTTGTGCAACTGCTTAATTAATAACAGTGCACTAGTCAGCTGAAAACAGCACTGAAATCTCAGTCGTAAAATAGAGATTGATATAGGTCAATTTGATTTTGGGATAAGTAAAAAAATAGTTAACCAACCAAATGCACAAATGGGGCTGGATTCCTGATTAAGTGTTGGCTTGTGATTTCAGAATTCCATTGCATTAGGACACAGTGATCAATGGCTCCTAAGGCATAGGATGATGGCAGAAAATTACATTGACCAATCCAAATTGAGAATAATCAACTGGTGGACAGGCGGCTTCAACGGGGCAAGAACAGACCTGGGCTGCATAGACTGGAACCAAAGACTGGCAGATAAAACAGAAGATGCACAATAAGTTACCTTCAAAGAGGCAATGGTTCGAGCACATTCAAGGTACATGCCTCCAAAAGGGAAAGGTAGGACAACAAGTGCAGAGGTCCCTGGATAGCAAAGAAGAGGTAATTTAAGCTAAGGAGGAAAACGTGTTTTTTTTTTTCTCTTTGTTCATTTGCCTGTCCCTAGTTGCCCTTGAGAAGGTGGTGGTGAGAGGCTTTCTTGAACCGCTGCCAACTATGTGCGCTATGGATCCACTATGCTGTTGGGGAGGGGACTCCATGATTTTGACCTAGCAACAATGAAGGAATGGCAATGTATCTCCAAGTCAGGATGGTGAGTGGCTTAGAGCAGAACTTGTAAGTTATAGTGTTACTTTATACCTGTTGCCCTTGACCTTCTGAATAGAAGTGGTTGCGGGTTTGGGGTTTTGAGAGGAGTTTTCAAAATCATGAGGGGGTCTGGAGTAAACAGGGTAAAACTGTTTGGAGGTCTGAAGATGAGTCATGCCAAACACAAAATGTTAACTCTTTCTCTCCACAGATGCTGCCAGACCTGCTGAGTTTCTCCAGTATTTCCTGTATTTGTGTAAGGGAGAATCTGTTTCTGCTCAGTAAAAAGAATTGAGAACCAGAGGGCACAGATCTAAACGTTTCGCAAAGGAATAAAGTAAAGTGAGATACAGCTTCTTCACACAGCAAGTATTAGTGTCTGGAATGCACTCTCTGGAAGTGTGGTGAAGGCAGGTTCAATCCAGGTATTCAAGACGATATTGGATGATTATTTAAATAGAAAGAATGTGTAAGATTATGGGGAAAAGGCAAGAGATTGTCAATAAATCATAGCGCTCAGACTGTCAGTGCTGACATGATGGGTTGAAAAGCCTTCTACACCGTAACGATTCAGTGATTCTGTGGATTTCGGAAAGGGAAAGCACCTGAAATATTTTTTTAAAAACTCTAAAGAATATTAAGAAGAATAAGCAATCTGTAGACATACAAAGCAACTAGAATGCAGAAAACATGAAAGCACTGAATGCTATCTGGGCAGCAACACTTCATTTAAGAAATGTGAAAGAATGGCAGTTGTGGGTGAAGACAGAAGCACGGTAAACAGTTTCTGTTTGTGTGACAGATCAATTAGTTGAATAAATTAATCTTGGCACTAGTATGGTTTTGGACAGAGTAGCAGAAGATTGGAGTGAAAGTGAGTTGATGAGGAAACTGAGAGTCAAATATTTTCAAAACCAAAGAATGACAATGGCAGTGGTGTCATTAAGCAGGGAAAGAGAGAAGCGATGAGATAAATGCAAGAGATTATAGGGTGGCCTTGTTGATGATTGAAACATTTGAGAGACAGTTTCATTGGCAATGCGAGTCATGCTCGCAGATAGAGAAGATAATAATGATGGGTGAGATTAAATGAGGACAAGACAGAAAAATCAAATGAAATGGTCACAAAGAATTTAGAGGGAGGTTGAAATTTTGCACATAAACCACTGTTTAATGCAAAGCTTAAAAGACATTAATAAACATGTGGGTGGCTCAGATGCTCTGTCTTTAAACATTTACATCACTGACAGAGGTGTGGAGCAATATAGTTCCACAATCCTTTTCATTTTCCTTCATTCTGTGAGCAGGCCAGTACCTATCTGCTGGTGTGATTCGAAACAAAATGAAATAGATGAGAGATAAAGGATGTTTCAGTTTTTAAAATTAAATTCTGTAAATGAAGTACTTTACACAGACCTTTCACACCAAGTACAATTCAATCAGGGCAGGGTTATCGTGTCGCCAGCATTAAAAAAATTTGTCTGTCAAGAGCTAAGCAGAAATTGATGGTGGACCCCATGGCAATTGCTTTCACAAACACTTTGTTCATGCCATGTATGAAGATTGTGCCTTCCACTGCTTTTGGATTTTGAAATGATAAATGTAAAGGCACCTAATAAATAAAAGCCTTGAAAGCCTGTCAGAAGCTTAGTTGATAGGGTCCAGATAATGTTGGAGAGGTGCTATTGTTCAGTGTAATAAGAGTAAAAAATCTCAGTGGTTGAACAGGGTTCCAAAATCAGTTTAATTCCGGAAGTCCTGTAATGCACAACGTTTTGATTAAGATGATTACTTCTGACAAACAGAAACATTTCCCTTATGGGGTGAAACTGCACTAAAAACATGCACTTTCTTTGTTGGAATATGATGTCCTAAACTTTCATCTTCACTTCTAATAAAGATGACAACGGGAATATTTTCCACTGACTGTATCCTATGTTAGCACCAAGTTCTCTCAGACTAGGAAAAGCACACCTTATATGTGAACCAAAGATCCCTCTGTCATATTCTAAAATGCTCCTTGATCCTTGCAACAAAGGAGTCACCCAAAATGCATGCATTTAATCTTTCCATGTTTCACATCGAACGTCCATATGGTTTAACTAAACGAGAGCCATTTCAATGACAATTAGTGCGATATCTTTGTTCCCGCAGCCATGACACCAAGAAATGAGTTGCAACTGCCTGAGCATGATTCATTTCCATCTTTCAGAGAGCGAAGACTTTCACCTTAACAAGCTGCATCGATTCAACCACCCATATCGAAGAAAGCAAGGAAAATATTATAAGTTATAATGCTCTCAAATCTCGATCTGTTCTTTCAGCGTCCTTGCTGCTTAGAACATAAATCTACAGTGTGTTAGGTTATTAAATCTACAAATGCATTTTTCCACTTTGATTGTTTTGTTGAAGAATCATTAGAGATAAATTTACACATCTTTCTCAACCTGGCTTGCATTTTTCAGCATGTGATTTTCATTTCAGATTTCTACCATTTATCATTCCTTGAATCAGACTGCACAAGTTTACAGATCCAGCTCCAACATTTCTCCTTGCATTGGTTTTGGTAAATGTTTCGTAAGAGAGAGATGATAGGTTCTTTTCATTAGCTACCTTTCGTGTCTGTATATTAATATGTCTTTATAATCCCATACAAACAGAAAGATTCAAGAGTCAATAGAAAAGCTGCACATCAGTGAAATTGCATATTTAACAGGTAACTCACCTAATGGTCCTGCTGTTCGCCCGGTATCTCCTTTAAGTATTGCACAATTAAAAATCATGCAGCAATTCAGTATTAAAGCAGTCACACCAGTATACCGAATTGGTGATGGTCTATTGTTAAACCAGAGACCCAGGTGATGTTCTGGGGACCTGGGTTCAAATCCCGTCATGGCAGATGGTGAAATTTGAATTCAATAAAAATCTGGAATTAAGAATCTAATTATGATTGTGAATCCATTGTCAATTGTCAGGCAAGCCTATCTGATTCAGTAAGTGTCCTTTAGGACAGCAAACTGCCATCCTTACCTGGCCTCCATGTGACTCCAGACCCACAGCAATGTGGCTGACTTTTTACTTTATTCACGGGTTGAGGGCAGTTAAGAAAACAGATTTGTGACTTTCTCCACTTTTATCCGTAACGTTCCCATTGTTAGAATTAGAGCCATGGCTGATGTCGGCACACTTGCACATGAACATTGTGAACCTATTAACTGCTTAATACCGTTTCTTGGAATATGTTTAGCTTATACTTACTGCATATACTCAATCTGGTTGGCCGCTCTGACTTCTTGCCAATAATTCCAACTCTTTGTACTTTCCACCCACTCATTACTGAAGTTAAACTCACACAGTGTAAACCAGTGGACAGAACAACACTCAACCTAAAGTGCCCCCCTCTCTACGAACCTGCTTTAATCTCCTGGTCAGCACAACATCGAGGGCCAAGGGGCCTGTGCTGCGCTGTAATGTTCTATGTTCCTTGCGTGTAAGTTTTGGGGCTGGGGATGAGGCTGGGACAGTGACTTTGCAATAACGAGGCAATGAGAGAGGGTAGATTTTCAACCACCCCAAAATGTTACTCACGCAAAAGTCGACTCCATGCATTTCAGATGAAAACGTAATCTTAGAAACTCGACAGTGCACATGCAACCTGAGCACTTCTTCTATTGCAAAATAGCACACAGCACACAACTCTGTTAAGTATGTCCAGGGTATAATCAAGAGCAAGGCCCACCCAAATCACAGCCAGACTCATCCAAAGGTGAACTGGCGCAGCAGCAGCAGCGGAGAATAGTGTAGATTTGTCAAAACGCCAGTATAAATCCAGAGTACAATAAAGTCCAGCATGTGCTACAAAAGGCAAATCAGCCACCAGAAAAGTCTTTTGGAAAACTGTCAAAAGATTGACAGAACAAACAGAAGTGGATGAAACAAATAAACTGTATGATAAATGGTTTTACACATCTATTGGAAGATCATCATATCTATGATGTAGATAGTCTCCATACATACCAGCTCTGCTGCTGAGGAATGGCTGTTACATTAGGAGACAAAATGTGCGCTGGCTGCTGGAAAATATTGCAGCTTTTGTCATCCTTTGTACTCATCAAACTTCTTACTGCAAAATCATGATGGCAAATGGAAGAATTCCAAACATTTGTTATACAGTATAAATGTGGGCAAATGTTACTGGTATGTACTAGCCTGAACAGTCACTGCAAGTGGCTTCCAGACTCATGGCCACTGGTATCAATGTTTCACACTCTGCAAATGTACTGAGGTTGTGTTGCTGTCACTCTTTGCTTCTATTCAGAGAACTGTAATTGGTCATGAAACAAAGCTGAGCTGTGCGAGCTGCCAAGTGCTAAGAGCTGAACTCACCTACAGCTGACAAGGATTCAAGACCAACTTCAAATAAATCCTGGGCCTAGATGCTTACAATGATGGATTGGAGGCTAAAACTTGGACATCCAATTCCAAACACAGCAGCTATTTCTACAGAAATGGACATTTGGACATAAAAGAAATCTCATATTAGGCTCAAAGTGCTAACTCAGTCCGTCTCTCTACAGACTTGCTGAGTTTCTCCAGCATTTCCTGTTTCTTTTTCAGATTTTCTGGGTCAACAGCATTTTGCTTTATGGGAATGGGGATGAGGGTTTTCCAGAGGCAGCTGCCCAAATAACTCAGTAGCTGCCTCCACTTATGTTTGATCTTGGTGAGCTAGATATGTGAAATAAGAGGTGCACATTTGAGGCTTGGTAGGAGCAGGTCTAAAAGTTGGGGATACTTTTGGATAACCAGGATAGCGACTGAAAAGATAAGAGACCCCTTTGAATGTTATCCCTGATATCTTTGAGAGATGTAAGATGCCCTTTGGGATTATTAAACATGGACGAGAAGTTGTAAAATAAAGTGCATGAACTCAATGGAACTGTGAGACTTACTGAACCTGTCAAAAGCACCCTTGAAACTGTCAAGGCAATTAACCCTGCTTTAATTCTTTTGAAATAAAAATTTGTAATGTTAAAAAAAATCACTGCTTGCTATTTCATTCTGTATGTTGACATAACTCTGAAGGTTACCATTACTGGATTAATACTACACGACAGATTCCTAACGCAGCCATCCTGGGATGGAAAATTCAGGCCCAGCTGTCATGGTCTCATTTTGGCAATGAATTCAACTCAAATCACTTGCAGGCACACAGTTCTCCTGGCCTACAACTAAGCCATTCTGTCCTTGCAAAGGCACTTCCCACCAGCTTTCTCCAAATTACACTGCTCAAATTCAGTAAAAGAAAAAATAAAGCAACAACAAACCTGACAAACATCCCCGAACATTTAAGGCCGCTCTGTGTCTTGTTAGTCCCTGGTCTTTGCTTTGTGCTTCTCCAGCAAGAACATACTGGTGGCTTAATAAAGGCAGCAGGAATCCACGCTGAATAAAATGATGCTGCTGCTTTGATAAAGTACAGAATGTAACCCAGGTTTCAGAAAACACACACACTCTGAAAATACAAAGCGAGGAGTAAAATTATTCCCTAAAATGCTATGTCTCACACATCTGTGTCATTATTAGATTTTTCAGACATTTTAGAGAGGGGTTAGAAAAAGACCTGAATATTGAGAGTGTAAACAAAATTGCAACATATACCTGATGGTTATAACATATCAAAGCCTTCCATAGTGTCTTAATTAATTGACACTACTTCTGTATTGTTCTGTAGTTAATGAGACATTCTGATAGCACTGGCTGTATAGGCAACCAAAGTTAAAGCTTGAAAGAGTGATGATTCTCCATACCCTCCACATCAGATCTCCCAGACTCCCAAGCCTCTGAAGGCTTTTCGCATTTATTGCTGAAAATGTCTTCCAAATATTAGAGTCTATTGAGGGAGGGAAGAATTGCAGCTGTACAAATAGACAAGCAAAATCCGATAAATGAATTCTCGTTCCCCACAGAATGAACAAAAAGCGAGCCTCTTACTTCTGACGGGCTGGAGAGCCAGTGAGTAAAAGGCATACGCAGGGCACTTCTGTTTATTTAATCGCCTTACAAAAACCTGAAGTGAACAAATAGTCAGAAAACTCATTAGATGCTTAGAGTCATGTAAACAGAAGAAAAACCTATTTGTTTGTATCATCCAGCGCTTAGTTGGATTGAGAGAACATTTTGTTTTTTTTTAACATTATGACAGTGTCGACACTTCAAAAAAGGCATTTGCTGGTAGAATAAAACACTGAGGCATTATGAGGTTATGAAAGTCATTGTGTTAATGTAAGAGTTCTTTTCCTTTAGCGTATGTTAATATAATGTGTGGAGAGTTACTCTGGAAGATCACTGTTATTCCAGATTGTTGTTGTTCTTAGTAAGATTAATCTGGAGCATAAAACAGTCATATACCAAATGAAACACAGTCACCTAATGAGTGTGGAAAATGCATGTAATCATAAAAATGAAACAGAGATAAAAAGGCACCATTTCTGCAAATGCATATTAGCTGTGGACCTAAGTTACTGTGTGCTACTTTCATATAAACTGTTTCTCCATAATGGCGTACATTTTTGTACCACGTAGCATGCAGTAATGTTCTTTAAAAAACAATTTCAGCAAAGAAAAAATGTTCACCCTGTTTAAACAGAATGTTGGGGTCAATTACGGTGCCATAGAACTCCAGCATCTCTGATTCAAGGACTTTGCTACAGGGTGGCTCATCTGATAGTCACCTTCAAGTGAGAATTTTCAGTAATAACCTTTCCCTGGTGCAGTCTTGTGATACCACTCACTGCAGGGTAACTACTTAATTGAGGTGCTTACTAACACTGTGAATTACCCTGTGGATTACTTTTGTTTCTTTTGGGACAATTATGTTGCATGCAAGATTCCCTATCGAGTGACCAAAGGGTGGCAGGCCTTAATTATTACCTGGGACCACAAATGCAAGAATCAGGAAACTCAATTCTTCCACTCGCTGTATCGTTCTTTTCTGGAGCAAAGGGAAGTGAAAGGAATGTTACTTCACCCACTAGGGCAGGATACAGTTGTAACTCAATAACTTCTCTTGAAAGGCAAAATGTAAGATAGTAAACTTAAAGGATCCCGGGCACAAATTCATCATGCATTTCACTCATGCTGCTCATAAAACTGTTTGTTCTATTCCTTCGCTCGTTAATGGACACACACAAAAACAGTCTATCCTAGTTTTATCAAGGAAAGAAAGAAAAGACATTGATAATGGAGTACTGCTTCAGAAACGTTTCTGCAACGTAAGTACACCATGAAGAAGATAATATATCTAAAACACTGCAGCTGTATGGTGTGAAATATCTTTTCATATCAAGATGGACAGCAAGATTGAGACTAGATGATGTGGAAGGATTACTTGTACAGCATGTTTCAACATAAAATTAAAAATGCATACAATCATCAGCTGAAAGTTGCAGTGTCCTTCTTTCAACTGGATTACTACATTCCAGACCAACTTTCACACTCATTTGATAAAATGGAATGAGGTTTATCAGTTCTTTGATGATGATACGTCCCCTATTTCACCGCCATGAGGAAGAAACACCTTTCATCTTGAGCTGATACCAAGCACAGACCAGGAGGTGGCAGGTTAGGATGCAAGATTTAGCTTTTCAAGTGCTGACGTCAATTAGGTGAGTTAGCTCAGTTGGCTGGATGGCTGGTTTGCAACAGCCACAGCATGGGTTCAGTTCCAGCAGAGGTCACCATGAAGGACCCTCCTTCTCAACCTCTCCCCTCACCTGAGGTGTGGACAACCTCAGGTTAAACCACCACCGGTTGTCTCTCTCGAATGAAAGAGCAGCCCAACGGTCTTGTAGGACTATGGCGACCTGGTGATTAGATCCATGGCCTGTTTTGACCTGGAGCCTAACTTCTGATGGTGTGAAGCCACCTCATAGGATGATAAAAAGCATCAGCATGAATAATCCGTTTGCTCTAACACGCACGGCATACAATATATTACAGGCAGCACTTGCAGAATTTCTACAAGTCTGTCAAATATTCAGAAGAACGTGAGATGTTTCAATTATATTCATGAACTGCACTGTTGCTCCTCCAAAATATGAAGACTGTTAATACGTACAAAATATTGTAACAAGGCTAACAGACATTGCAAGTTCACATTCCTGTATTTTCACTGTAAATTACCATTCTGTGGAGATATGAACTCCAGGAGGTCTTTATATTGCCGCAGGGTAATTGGATATACTGCAAGCAACATATCAAAATACAGTGCTACAGCTAATTAAAAACTGGTTCAATTTCTGATACAATGAATTATCAGGAAGTACAGAGCTCAGTCAATCTCAGGGTATTCTTTCCTGGTGCACTTTTCAAGGGCTCAGCAACAGCTTGCATTTATATAGCAGAGGAATCTACGGCCATTCAACCCCTCAAGCCTGATCCACTATTCAATGAAATCCTGGGTGATCCTGTGGCCTATCTCCATATACCTGCTGTGTTCATCCAGCTCTACACCTTGTTATCTCCATATACCTGCCTTTGGCCCACATCCTTAATACATTTGCTTGACAAAAATTTATCTATCTCAGATTTAAAACTGGCAACTGATCCTGCATCAGCTACTGCTGTGGAAGAGAGTTCCAAATATCTACCACCCTTTGCGTGCAGAAGCACTTTCTAGCATCTCTCCTGAACTGTCTAGCCCTTATTCTCAGACTATGTCTCTGGTTCTGAAATCCCCAAGCAGCGGAAATAGCTTATCTACCTTGTCTTTTCCAGTTAATATCTTGAAGACTTGGATCAGATCACCTTTTAACATTCTAAATTCCAGGGAAAACAGACATAATTTGTATAATCTCTCATAACTTAATCCCTGACATCCAGGTATCAATCTTGTCTACGTTGTACTGCCTCCAAGGCCAATATACCCTTTGTAAGGTGTGGTGCCCAGATCTGTGCACGGTACACTAAATAGGGTCTAAACAGGGTTTTGTATAACTCCAGTATAACTTCTGTATCCTTATACCCCAATATCGCAACATTAATGCAATCGGCAAAATGTCCCAAGCTGCTTCGCTAAAGCCTTAACAAACAAAATTTAACACTCAATCATATATTGAGATACTAAGACAGGTGACCAGAAGCTTGGTCAAGGAGCTATTAGATTTTAAGAAGAATGATAGGAGAGAGGTAGATGGATTATTTTAGACAGAGAATTCTGGAGGTTATGGACTAAGCAACTGAAGTCACATTCCTGATGGTGTAACAATTAAATAAAAACCAAAAGAAGTGCAGATGCTGGAAAACAGAAACAGAAATTGCTGGAAAAGCTCAGCACATCTGGAAACATCTGTGGAGGGAAATCAGGGTTAATGTTTCGGGTCCAGTAACCCTTCCCCAGTACTGATGGCAGCAAGGAAAATTTTGGTTTTTATGCAGAAGATAGGATAAGGGAAGGTGATAAGGAGTAAACAATACGTGGAGATAGAGGCCAAAGAAAGAGAAGAACAGTTGAACAGACAAAGGAGTGGATAATGGTCAGCTCAGCAGAATGAACTGCTGCTAATGGGGACGATTAGTGGCTAACAATGGGCAGTGGGTAACAGCAGACCATGTGGTAACAAGGCCTGGTGTATCGTGTTTGAGGTAAGGAAATGGGAGAAGGTACCTCAAGCCAGAAAACTGTTGAACTCAATACTGAGCCCAGAAGGTTGCAGGGTTCCCAAGTGGAAAATGAGGTGCTATTCTTCCAGCTTATGTTGAGCGTTGCTGGAGTACTGCAGCAAGCCTGAGACAGAGCTGTTGGCCGGGGAACAAGATGGTGTGTTGAAGTGGTAGGCAACTGGAAGCTCAGGGCTTTTTTTTGCGGACAGAACATAGGTGTTCGGCGAAGCGGTCCCCCAAGTCTATGCTTCGTTTCCCCACTGTCGAGGAAACCACACTGTGAGCAGTGGATGCAGTAGACTGGATTGTGGGAAGTGCAGGTAAAGTGCTGCTTCACCTGGAAGGTGTATTTGGGCCCTAGGATACTGAAAAGTAAATGGGTAGGTGTTACACATCCTGCAGTTGCAGAGGAAGGTGACATGCGGCTGTGTGAGGGGGTATGGTAGTGTTTTGGGAGTGAAAGAGGACTGAACCAGGGTGTCCTGGAGGAAACAGTCCTTGCAAAAAGTTGACAAGGGAGGGGACAGGAATGTGTGTCTGCTGGTGGCATCTGCCGGAGGTGGTGGAAATGGTGTCTAATGATCTTTTGGATGTGGATGCTGGTGGGATAGCAGGTGAGGACAAGGGGGACCCTATCATTGCTGTGGGAGGGAAGAGAAGGGGTGAGGGCTGAAGTGCGGGAGATGGGTCAGACGCTGCTTAGTGCCCTGTTAACTATGGTGCTGGGGAATCCTGGGTTGAGCAAGAAGGTGGACAATTCGCAGGACCTCTTGTCAAAGTTGGCATTATCTGAACAGATACGACGTAGACAGAGCAACCGAGAGAATGGAATAGAGTCTTTGCAGGAAGCAGCATGTGAGGATGCATAGTCATGGTAACTGCGGGAGTCTGTGGATTAGTGGTGGATATTGTGATCTCATAGAGGCTTATACAATTCTAACAGCACTATACAGGGTAGATGCAGGGAGGGTGGGTGTGTCCACAACCAGGAGTCAGAGTTTGAGGATTTGAAATGGACCATTTAGGATGGAGATGAGGAGACATTTCTTCGCCCAAAGAGTGGTGAGCCTGTGGAATTGATTACCACAGGAAATAGTTGATGCCAAAACATTGAATGTATTCAAGAAGCCACTAGATATAGCACTTGGGGCGAATGGGATCAAAGGTTATGGGGAGAAAGCAGGATTAGGCTATTGAGTTGGACAATCAGCCATGATTGTGATGAATGGCAGAGCAGGCTCGAAGGGCCGAATAGCCTCCTCCTGCTCCTATCTTCTATGTTTCGATGTCATATGCTCACTCAGTCTGTCTCTTTCTCTCACACCAGTATTCATTTGCATTGCCGCAGGCTTGCTTCATTGAATTTGCTGGCATTCCTCCAGACATCTGCACTTCAGGAAACACATGCTGATCAAATGAGCATGGCCCAAACGTCTGGCTTCCTGGGTCAGAACAACTCTGAACAGACTCTTAAATCTCTTGGCTCTGGGAAAACTCAGCAGCTAATGCATTGATTGCGAGATGTGAATTGCAGTGTTGGGAGTTATTGCTTTGTGTTTTTTTAAAGTTAACATCGGCATCATGTCCACCCATGTACGGCTTCAGAAAGGCATGCTATTTTTACACTGAGCTGATGGTGCCTTTAAGAACTAGGCTTCTCTAGGATACGATTTCTGACAAAGCACCTGGCATCCAATAAATGATCATGTGACCATGTTGCCTGGGAGATAAACTACAGGGTAAAAAAAGGACAACAAAAGTTAATTATAGGGATCTGCGTTCAAGCAGCTTGGCTTTTACGTTCGAGGACAAGCAGACAGCAAAAAGAAACCTCTCTTTGAAACAAAGTTCAACTGAAATGGGTCTCGGCTAAAAGAGTTTAAAGTCTTATTAACTGAAGGTCTTTTATTAAATATTGGATGTTCAGATTGTAAAAAAATGTTACTGGTCTCTTATTAAGATCATAGCAAGAGGAAGCAACACTGAAACAGTATAATACCAGTGATGAGGGACTTCAGTCACATGGTGATACTGAAGAAACAGACTGCAGCCCTTACTGCAGAGAAGATTAATTGGAGATTTAATATAGGCATTCAAAATTATGAGCAGCTTATGTAAACTAAATAAGGAAAAATTGTTTTAACTGGGAGGAGGGTCAGCAAACAGAAAACACAAATTTAAGATAATTTCCAAACGAAGAAGGTAGGAAATGAGGGGATTTTTTTTTAAGTGAGTTGTCGTGATGTGGAACTCTCTGTTGGAAAGGAGGTAGAAGTTGAGTCATCAGTAACATTCAAACAGGAATTAGATACGTTCTTGAGAAAGAAAATTGTGCTAGTCCATGGGGAAGGCGGATATCAGATACCTCTCTAATGGAAAAATGGAGAAATGACCTCCTTCTATATCACTCAATGAACAATGATCCCTAAAAATATTGAAATAACTAAAGATTAAGCTGAACCAGACTCGGCTCAGAAGGTGAAGACAAATGTGTCCTAGCAATGCAGAACTTACAATACTGAACCACATAATCAAATTAATTTCTGAGACGGTATTTTGCAAACTTTGTGACTATCTAACTGCAAAAATTGAACTAGTTCAATTTTTTACCCTGTAGTTTGTCTCCCAGGCAACATGGTCACATGATCATTTATTGGATGCCAGATGCTTTGTCAGAAATCGTATCCTAGAGAAGCCTAGTTCTTAAAGGCACCATCAGCTCAGTGTAAAAATAGCATGCCCCCCACAAAACAAAGACAAAACGGCCACCGCACTAGGTGTACTGCTTTAAATGTTTTTCTATTAATTTCCATTGGAAATTATTTCACCCGCTTACATGTCTTGTAATGTCATTCAAATATGAATGAAATAAGAGACCAATATCAGGTAATATTTCCTCACATAAAAGTACGACCAGCAAAGAGTAAATTGGGCTATAGGAGACAAAACCTAGTAATCAAATGGATCCCACAGAGGTCGGGGTACATTTGTAATACCCTGTGAATGTACACATCAAAATTTGCCAACTATAAGTATCCCAACAGACATCTGAATTCTTTGTGTGCAGTTGTCATTAATCTTTAATTGGTTTTGTGAGCATGTATCTTCTACATATTGGACTGTGCAGACCCGATAAAATGAAGGTGGTTATTTGGATGATTGTTTGCAGCAATTTCCAGCTCAGGGGAGTGACAACAGCAACAAGTCACCGAATCCAAAATGTTTCCACACTCACAATGATTTGATACCTCATGGTAAGGCCATTTTCCAAACACATTCTGATAAAGAACTCTGCTTTGTTATCTCTTCTACAGAAAGAAACTCATCCAACTTTATAAGACGTCGGAGGATAAAATGAAAGAAATACAAATTTTGGAAGTCTTACTCAACATTTCCTTGTTACATTACATCCCCTCTTTGATTTGCACAGTATTCTAAAGGGGCCCATCAATCATTTTGTTTCCAGTTCTAAGGAGCTGCACTCAAACATAACCAATTATTTCTCTTTTCAGATGCTGACAGCATTATGACTTTTTTTTATTCATAGAAAAGTATAAATTGTTATTAGATAAATTGTAATGTTACAGCAAAACAGCAGGCCACTAAACCCTGTTTGACTGAATAAGCATCGTTCTTCACATAAACTACTTAATTTAAACTACTCTAGCGCACTCTCCAACATAACTCTCATTCCTCTCCTTTTTTAAGCAACCAGTTCCTTTTATGATAATTTATGAACTCTGCTTCAACAATGGTTTATGCAAGAGAGCTCCATGTTGAAACTAATTTCTGTGTGAATGCATTTTCTTCTAAACTTAATGCCTATTCTTTTGTTCAAATCTCTGAACTGGTATAGCTTTGGAACCAATCCATTGTTCTAGATATGAATGATCTAAATCCCTCAGTTAGATTCAGTAAATAGTTGCTGTTTATAGGAAAAACATCTGAAATCCAAAATTAGCCTAGAGTTAATTGGCAAGTATTTTATAATCCATCCACAATTATGTTGTATAATTATACAGTTTATCAAACTCAACTCCAGAACTTTAGGATATGATCTCTACTGTTAGTCCACAGTAACCATCAAGTGGGTGGTGCATTGTCAAATACTTCAGCAACATATGGGCAAGACAGTGCCAGTTTTAGTGGCTCAACTTGTACCCTGTACAGTAGCATTACAATGTTTCTCTCAGTAGCTGTGACACGGTTGAAATCACTCAAATATAAGCAGAACAAATACAAAAATAGAAAGTGCTGGGGAAACTCAACAGCTTTGGCAGCATATTTGCAGACAGAAACAGAATTAATTTTGCGAGTCCTACACAACTCTTCTTCAAAGCAGCAAAGGGACTGGAAAATGATTTTTATGATGTAGGCAGAAGGGGAGGAGGAGCAAGTAGAACAAATTGTAACGGTGCCCAGAGCAAAATACAGTTTGCTCAATGTAACCTGGAGGAATAACACCCTGTTTTCTGCTAGGCACATTACAGCCTGTCGAACTCAATACTTAGTTCTACAACTTTGGAACATGATCTCTGTCCTCCATATTTCTTACATTGTCCAAACACTGCTCCCCCTGAAGCTGTGTCTTGTTTGCGTTGTGATGACTTTGCTCTCAGCAAAGTGGTTCCCTTTGCTCCTTCTCACGTCTATCATTTACACCCAGAGATAAAAGGTACTGCAGATGCTGGAGAATCCGAGATAACAAGGTGTGGGGCTGGATGAACACAGCAGGCCAAGCAGCATCATAGGAGCAGGCTTGGCCTGCTGTGT
>JAHRHZ010000082.1:7778195-7820721 GCA_024137785.1 Ginglymostoma cirratum | reverse complement strand
GGCCAAGCAGCATCATAGGAGCAGGCTTGGCCTGCTGTGTTCATCCAGCCCCACACCTTGTTATCTATCATTTACACCCATTTCACATCTTTATTGTTTCTTTACCACTGCTAGATCTCCCTTCATCTATTGCTCTGGGCACTCTCACAATCAGATCTCCCCCTCTGTCTTCAGCATAAAACACAGCAGCCCCTTTCAGGAGTGTCAAAATGGATTTGCAATGTTATCTCTGCCTGTCTCTCCACAGATAGTGCCAGATCTGCTGAGTTCTTCCAGCACATTCTGTTTCTTTTTCAGGTGAAATCCCCTCAATTTGCATGTTATGTATTTTGCTCTGATTCATACTCCCCACTGAACCTTCAGAGCATGCAAGAATAGGCATTCAGATCTTGATATCTTGAAGTTGTGAAAACAATTTGGACCTCAAATAAAGTAACTGTCAGGAAATCCAAGGGAATTAATGCAATAAATTACAATCAAAGCTTAGATTTGGCTACAATGCTGTGAATTTCTCTCTTGAGGTCCAAAATATCAGGAACTGACAATGCAAACTGGATTGAATTGTACATCAGAGGAAATAAAACCAAATTGCCTGCTCCATGAAAGCAATAAGTGGTGCACAATGTAACATACACAAAGAGTCAAGAAAACTGTCTGTAGAGGTGAAGGAGCAGAATGAAAGATGCACAATATCAACAACCAAGTCATGTTCAAAGGAAAAGAGACCATAAATGGGCAAAGAATGCAACTTAATCACTGAGTCATGCATTGGATTTCACAACAGATTCAATTCATTGCCAGCTGATCATTACTGAATCCTTTAGATGCTTTGAATTGTGTTGCAATTCAAGGCTTCTGAACTTAATGCACAAACATTGAGTGCCAACATCAGGCATAAGAATGCATCACAGTTTCAAGAAAGGAAGATAATAAAAGAAGATGACCTGCTGCACATATCACAGGAGGAATAATTGTGGTTATCTGCTCCAAACTCTGCACAGGCTGGGATTTAATTACCTTGCTCTGGTGAAGAATTAAGTCTGCACCCTAGACTGGTCGCTGCTGCATAACAAAGTTGCATCAGATGACTAAATCACAACAGATGCTAACACACAGCACAGACTGGATCAACAGCTACCATGCTCACAGGCTTCCTATCCATTCATTAGTCAAATAGATATTTCAAGATCAATCCCACTGAAGATTGGCACACCCTTTTCATTACTATTCAATCATAGCATTCAAAAGTAAAAGCCATCTGATTAAAGGAACACTGTGTGGTGAAGTAACTATGGCGGAAATTCACAATTCACTGAAAGGAACAGCAGTGTCTGAAAGCAAAAAGACTCAGGTTTCAGTTTGGAGCCTACATCAAAGGTGAGTCACACTGGAGATACCTATTACCCGCTGTATATCTGGGGGACTTTTTATACAGTCTCTTTACACAGTCAATGTTGGTTCAGCAAGATCTACGAAGGATACATTTTCTCTTAGTACATTAAACAGTCAGTCACCTTCAAGGTCTCAAGTAATACTGGAAAACTCAGTTGAGGCCCAAATGAATTCTAAAAAGTACAACTGCCAAGCAGTACAAATTGAGGTCAGAATTTAATCCAACCCTGCAGTATTCTAGACAATAAAGAAGACTGCATGCAGCCAACCGTTATGGGGCTATGCAAATTGTTCAATTGCTCTACACAGTCACAGATTGAATTACATACAGGCACGATGTTTTGAAGAATTAGTCTGCTCGTGTTGTCCATCAGTCAGTTTCCTCAGAACAATTCCTTAAAGCAGATAGACATCCATTATTATTAAACTGAATATGCATGCAATCCCGAACTGCAATGGATATATGAGTAAAATCTGATAACCAGACAGTCAAGGATTGATGAAAATTAACCATGGGAAGATCTCAGGATCTCATCTGTACTCAGTGTGTGCATGGTACTTCCTAAAAGTTTGAGTGCAATCAGTCCAGAGCCACAAACAGATTTAAAATGCACATTATCTTCCCTATTAATTGTAGTAATAATGGATAACAGCAGGTCAGAGAGATAAGAATTTCCAATGAAATTACGATTGCAATCAATGCGGCCGAAAATCTCTCCTGCATTGTAATCCTGAGCAAATTTGCACACTACAATCTCTGACAGCCACAACACTGGATTTACACAAAAAGCAGCTCACAGGCCATCATTAGCCTTCCTAATAATGACTTATTTGAAATTTTGTTTGTCTCACCTTTAGTTCACATCATGATCCAATATGGCCCTGACTATTTCGTTATGTAATGGGTTTTGCACCCACTCTGGGTGGGAGGAGGTACAGGGATAGAATTACTTAGTCTTTATTCTGTCCACAAGTGATGACGCTACAAATCATATCTCCTAAAGTCAAAGAGGTTTATCCTCTAAGAGGTCTATCCTCTAAGAGGTCATATTTGGGGTTACCTCAACATATAATGCTTGTTCAGCAGCAATAAAGGCTGCCTGATGAGGATAGGTCAATAAGGCTGGGCTTATTTCCAGTGGCGTTTAGATGAGTGAGGGTTGACTTAATTGACATATAAATGATCCTGACTCATCTTGATAAGGTGGATATGGAATGGATATTTCCTCTTGTGGGGCCTATCCAGAACTAGGTATACGGTTTTAACATTAGGGTTTGCCCTTCTAGGTCAGAAAGGGGGGAATTTTTTTTCCCTCTGTCAGATGGTTGTGCAACATTGAAACTCTCTACCTCAGAGGCACTGAATATTTTAAAGCAAACATAGATAGATTCATGTTAACTAAGAGAACTAAAGGTCATCCCAGGGAGATGGGAATGTGAAATTTGGAAGATGAACAGGTCAGGCATGTTCCCATGGAAATTTGGAGCAGGCTCAAGGGTCTGTATGGTCCACTTGTATGCTCATATTGTAATAATAAACCTATTTATTGGTAAGGATTTGAGACTTACATTGTAATTTTAAAGGACTCTGGATGACTGTTTGCTATACCTGTTGAAACAATCATGGATATTCTCAAACACAGAATATGTACACCCTTCCTGATTCACTAATCTTCAGTTTTTACACCTTAACTATTACAGGATAGGTACTTCCTGCGTAATTTAAAAAAGAAACTGAAAGGACTGTAGATGTTGGAAATAGGAAACAAAAACTAAAATTGCTGGAAAAGCTCAGTACGTCTGACAGCATCTGTGGAGGGAAATCAGAATTAACGTTTCAGGTCCAGCGACCCTTCCTCAGTACTGATGGCAGCAAGGAAAATGTTGTTTTTTCTGCAGAAGATAGGGTGGGTGGAGGGGGTAAGGAGTAAACAATAGACAGAGGTACAGCCCAGAGAGACAGAACAGTTGGACCATCAAAGGAGTGGATAATATTCAGCTTAGGAGAATGCATGGCTGCTAACGGGGATAATGAGTGGCTAACAATGAGTTGTGTTTAATAGTAGACCATGTGATAACAAGGCCAGGTGTGTTGTGCTTGGGGTAAGGACACGAGAGAAGGTACCTCAAGCCTGAAAACTCGATATTGAGTCCAGACGGTTGAAGGGTTCCCAGGTGGAAAATAAGGTGCTGTTCTTCCAGCTTGCGCTGAGCTTCTCTAGAACACTGCAGCAAGCCTGAGACAGAGCTGTTGACCAGGGAACAAGGCGGTGTGTTGAAGTGGTGGGCAACTAGAAGCTCAGGGTCTTTTTTGCGGACTGAATGTAGGTGTCCTGTGAAGCGGTCACTAATCTACTTCCTCTCTGTGATCCTGGATTTCCTTCGCGAAGTCAGTTCTTGCTCCAGTCCACAAGTTTGAACATTTCCACCCTCTCATTAAAGTGACGATTCCTTTGCCACAAAAAGCACTTCACGAACCATGCTAAAATTGCATTGATTGCAGTTGAAGAGATTGCGAGTTGAGGCACAGTTGATACTTACCAACTTGTTCAGTTGCACAGCAGCAAGCAAATAAATTATTAAACCGTGTAGCCAAAGTAAGAACAGCATAAATCAGAGCAAATCAGGCTCTTTTTGCTTCATAAGATAACCCAGTTTCCCAGGCAGGAGAGATATAAGACAACCAACAGGGATTTTTTATTTTCTCTTTTATGTCCAGGAGAGTTGTTATCAGCTGGAATGCAATAGCTGAAAGGATGGGACAATGAGTCAGTGGTATTTTTCAAAGGAAATTGTATATATATTCAAAAAGGGGAAAAAATTGCAAGAGGAAGTAAGCTGGATGAATTGGATTCCTCTTTCAAAGTGCTGGTATAAGCACAAAGGACCAAATGACACCCTTTGTAGTAGGGTAATTCTATTCTTCAATTGTGTGGTGCACAGGTCACCGGTGTTGAATATGATGTCTGGTTTGGATAATTTACATGTCAGAAATAGGGTGTACAGCCTGGAAAGAAGGTGGATGAGAGGTGATCTCCTAAACAGATTCTGGCTCATGGAAGCAAAAACTCTTGGCAGCATTTTGGAAATGATGAGCAGCCATGAGCTGGAAAGTGAGGCACGAAAGGCCCCACCATTTGCAGCTCGAGGTTGATGCATCTCCTGACAGGAAAGTTAGCAGTGTACAGCATGTCATCTACCAGTTTTCACAGTGGCCTCGTGCAGGGGCAATGTTGTGGCTTTCAATTTAGACAGGAGTAATTAGAATTTGCAGCACACATGAGGTCTTTAAGGGCTCGTACCCCTGCTACATTGCATAGCCACACTAAAAATAGTGTGGATCGAGGAAACCAGTATCTGACAACTCTCAGTTATGATGCCCCGTCACTGGTTGTGTACACCAATGACCAGGCTCATGGCTTGGCAGTTGTGTAAAACTAAGCATGAGGCCCATCAGCCCCAGTCAGTGTGGTGTGTGGATGCTGCCCCTTCTAAGTGCATGAAAGCTGGGACCAGAAGATGAGGCGATCCTAATGAGTTGGTAGGATAATGGCTCAGAAGACGAAAACCAGCAAGGCATGTGACACATCGAGAGCACTGATGCTTAGGAAGAAAATTGATCAGTTGCCTGGGAAGACTCTGGAATCTCACACAGTGGGGTATGAGTTTATAATTTTAGGGCCTAAGTGCCTTCTCTCATGTTCTTATCCCAACCTCCACATACCAGGCCTTGTCATCGCATGGCTTGCTACCTCAAACAACACATTGTCAGCCACTAAATGTCCCCATTAGCAGTTATTCATTCTCCCAGGCTGACCTGTACCCATTCCTTCATCTGCCCAACTGGTTGACTCTCTCCATCTATCATTACCTCCTTTCCCCCTCCCTCCACCCCATCTTCAGATTATATACCAACCTTTCTCCAGCTACAATCAGTTCTGAAGGGGGGTCATTGGACCCAACATGCTAATTCTGCTTTCTCTCCACAGATGTTGCCAGACTACAGAGGTTTTCAAGCAATTTCTAATTTTGTTCCTGATTTCCAGCATCTGCAATTCTTCATTTTATTTTTAAACATTCCAGCATAGTTGTGGTACCTATCAACTCCTCGTTAGTGAATAACCTATCACTGCTCTAAAAATATTTACTTACCTTGCCTCATGGCTCTCTGGAGAAGAGAATTCCACAGGCTCATGGTCCATCAAAAGAATAGATTATTCCTTATCTCCATTTAAATAGGAAGCCCTCTATTTCTAATTTGTGTCCCCCAGTTTGTGTTCCAGAAGGAGAAAACGTCCTTTCAGCATCAATCCTCCCAAGTCCCCTTAGGATCTTCAATATTTCAACAGGATTGCCTCTATTTCTTCTAAACACCTGTGGATTTAGGCCTAATCTCCAACATGGCTGGAGGGCGACAAAGGCTGCGATCTGAATATTCAAGGACACATGTCATTCCAGAAACTAGGAAAGGGTGAAGGGTCAGCACTGTTAGTTAAGGATTGTACATTAGTACAATAGTGAGAGATAGCTGATCTTCATTCTAAGATGTAGAATCAGTTTGGGTAGAGATAAGAAAGGGAAGAATTAATTTGTAGTACGAAGCATAGAGGGAAAAAGAGGTGTCTAGGTCATAACATGACGGTGTGAGAGAAAGGCACCATGATAAGCATGGGTGATTTTAATGGACGTGTAGATTGGACAGTCAAATTGGCAAAGCTACCCTGAAAGTTGAATTCGTAGAGTGTTTTCAGAGCAGCAATTTTAAGGTCAACTAGACAGCAGACTATTCTGAAGTTGTTAATACACAATGATTCAAGATAAATTAATTACCTCATAGTAAAAGCACCATGAGGTGACAGTGATCATCACACGTTCACATTCATGAATTTCACATTTCGTTTTTGAGAGAGAAGAGCGAATTTAAAACAAGTGCTTTAAATTTATATAAGAGTAATTATGAGGTCATGTGGACAGCTGGCTAAAGTGAACTAGGACATAAAGTTAAGGGAGAGGTCAGTTGAGATACCATGGCAGATATTTTACAACACTCAGCAATTCCAGTGGGAAACTTGAGGGAAGGATGCATTATCTCGTGTTAACTTAGTATGTCCAAAGATAGTATCAAATTGAAAGAAAAAAAATCATATTATTCCACAAAAAGGAGTGGCAGGTCAGAAGATTGGACTAAATATAAAGAAAGCAAGGAAGGGTTAAAAGAAAGGAATCAGAATATGAGAGAAAGTTAACTAGAAATATAAAAAAAGAGATAGTAAAAGTTTCTGCAGGTATTTTAAAAGGAAAAAAGTGAAGCAAATGTTGATCTTCTAGGAACAGAACATTGATCTTCTAGGGAATTTATAATGGACAAAAAGAAAATAGCAGATGATTGGAATAGATATTTTGAAAATGTGCTCATACTGAAGACATAGATAACATTCCATAAATAATTCTAAATTAAGAGGTGAGAGGGAGACAGGAACTTGAAACAATTACAATTACTAGTGAAAGATTACTAAGAAGATTATAAAAACTAAAAACTGACAGGTTTGCTGAATTTCATGCAAGGTCCTAAAGAAGAAGTGGCTGATGAGATAGTAGTTGCATTGCTTTCAATCTTGTCAGCTCCAACAACACTGAAGAAGCCCAATGCCATCCAGGATAAAACATCCCGATTAATTGGCCACATCTAACAGTTTCAACATCTCACTTCATGACAGTGCATGGTGGCAGCAGTGTGTACCATCTGCAAGAACTCATCAAGGCTCCTTACAAAACATCAACTTCCATCACCTAGAGGGACAAGGGCAGCAGATACATAGGGTATCTGCACCTTCCCCTCCAGCCACTCATCATCCTGACTTGGAACTCCATTACCATTCCTTCACTGTTGAAGAGTCAAAATCCAGGAACTCCCTCCCTAACTGAACTGTGGTGCACCTACAACGCACATAACAGCAGAGGCTCTATAAGGCAGCTTCTCATCACCTTCCAAGAGCAACTGAGGATAGGCAGTAAATACTGGCCTGACCAGTGACACCAAAGTCACATAAATGAATCATAAAAATTCTAAAATTCCCTAGATTCTGCAAAGGTCCCTTTAAAACAGAGTGCAATGCTAATGCATTGTCATTTCTTTTCGCACATACTTCTGACCTGGTTGAAACCTCTGGATGATTCGTGAATTGAGTTCAGCTCAATTCGGAATATGACTGCAATTTAGTCAAACCATTAATCTCAATTAAAACCTGAGACTTTAAGACAGCAGTCAACATGATACTTTGACAGGTTAAATAGCATTCTCACATCAGAAAGCTACTCTCATGATTCAACATGATATATAAAAGAAATACATTGGAACACTGTAAAACTTCAGCCATGCTTATTAAAAACATATACAGATGTTTAGGATACAAGTACGATCCATAACTGTAAAAAATTCCAAATATTTATCTTACCTTGTAACTGCATTAATACCCAGGCATTATGCTGTTTACACTCATATAACACCTCCCCCTACCTCAGGATGTTGCAATGTGGTTTACAGGCAATGAAGATGCATTTTTGAAGTACAGTTACAACATTGAAAAACATGGTCATCGATTTGTTTCACAGGCAGATATTAAACAGAAAATCAGGATTATGTAACGTACTGATGTTGATCGAAGGTTAAATATTAGAGAGGAACCAAGCTTTCATGTGGAACCTCACACATTAGAATGGAGAGTATACTTTGCTATTTCATCAGCTCTAAACAAAATTAAAATGAAATCAGAATGAATCGAATCCCAGGGGGTCTGCCACAAATTCCAGTTAAACAAAACTTTATGATGGCCAAGGAGGCCATTCTCATAGGAACACATCTCTATCAAGCCTGATATGTCAAATACAACAGATTCAAATGCCAAATAAAAACAGAGCAAAGCAGTGATTAAGTCTTTATTTGATTTGTTCATATCTTACAATGGCCTGATCTTGCAAAATACCAAAGCTTTCTCATTGAAAAATGTCAGGGGTTAGCTCTAGAAAAATTCCATAATATTTTTCTGCTTAGTGTGGTGTCTTTGGATGTGTAGGACGCAGCTGACTATGCCGTTAATTGAGATGAATAGTTTGGCTACATTGCAGTCATGTTCCATTTTCTGCATTGCAAAATCACAGAGAATTCTACAGCCTTTACTGTTTCAGTGAAGGAGACAGATGGGCGAGTAGGCATGCATTCATCGTGGTCTTCAGAGTCATCAGCTTCCTTCGGCTCCTTGGCTGTAGAATATGTTGCGTCTTTGATTGCATCATCCTTCAGTTTCTATGTGCAAGATACAATGTGGTCCACCTGCACACATATTGCCCGAGTTATCTCTGCTGGAATTTCTAAGCCAGCCTTGCACAGGCAGTGAAAGGAACCTCATCACCAGGTTAGTTGGTCTCTTGCCCTGCTCCTGTCCATACTTGACCTTTGTGCAGATCTTACCCACTCAAATCCAGCATGGCAGAAAAAGTTTGTAACTATGGCTTTGTTGCCATCTTTAACATCAATATAGCCTCTGGAACAGTGATACTCATAGTTTTTATCAATGGCCTCAATCATCTCAGAGATCAGATGCCGTATGTATTAGGTTTTCAGGTTCCTAATGACCTTGTGATAATCCCAGCTGACTGTACCATTGGGCAAGTCTGATCCCAGAATGAGATATGCTTTATCTTTTTTTGGTTTTGTTAACGTTTTTTATAGAATCCCTACAGTGTGGAAACAGGCCCTTTGGCCCAACAAGTCCACGCCGACCCTTGGAGAATCCCACTCAGACCCATCCCCCTATAACCCACCTAACCTACACCTCCCTGAACACTACAGGCAATTTAGCACGGCCAATCCACCCTAACCTGCACATCTTTGGACTGTGGGAGGAAACTGGAGCACCCGGAGGAACCCATGCAGACACGGGGAGATTGTGCAAACTCCACACAGGCAGTCGCCCGAGGATGGAATCAAACCCAAGTCCCTGGGCACTGTGAGGCAACAGTGCTAACCACTGTTCCTTTAACAACAGAACAGAACAATACTGCATAAAAGAAAATAAATAACCAAAACCAAATTATTTCAATAATCAACACAATTTGACGCATTTCTGGTAAGAAACGCTGCAAATTCAACACAAAACAGGCCATTTTTTATAACCACAATTGAATGGTTGAGGCAGAGGCAGTGATGTAGTGGTAAAGTCACCAGACTGGTAATCCAAAACTCTAGGCTAATACCTTGAGGATGTGGGGTTGAATC
Organism: Ginglymostoma cirratum; assembly: GCA_024137785.1. Classification (NCBI taxonomy): domain Eukaryota; kingdom Metazoa; phylum Chordata; class Chondrichthyes; order Orectolobiformes; family Ginglymostomatidae; genus Ginglymostoma; species Ginglymostoma cirratum. Next base: position 7,811,054 of record JAHRHZ010000082.1, on the reverse strand, counting down.
TCACCATGAGGAAATTTGAATTCAGTGAAAAAAACCTATATTTTTAACCTGAAAACCTAATGGTAACCACTGTTCATTTAAAAAAAAACTTGGCTGCACTAATGTCCTCCAGAGAAGGAAGTCTGCCATCCTCACCTGGTCTGAACGACATGTGACTCCAGGCAGAGCAATGTGGTTGACTTTTAACGGCTCGCTGGAATTAGGGATGAGCAATAAACGCTTGTCTATCCAGCGACACACTCACCTCATGAATAAATAACTAAACAAAAGGCTGCAATTTTACAACAGCAAACAAAAATCCTTGTCTCATAATGAGGCAGAAATGATGACTTCCTAAGGACAGTTTATTGTTCGAGAGCGTCAAGGCTTGTGTTTCACTGATACTGTTTTAGCAACGTCTACATCAATAAATTTATGACTTGGCTCCTGCTGCAGTCATGATTCAAGTATTTCCAGAATTCCTGTCACTAAGCTGATGGACTAATCTTCCCTGTGGCAGTTTCTTACTGGTGGGTTATGCAAAAACCATTTACGGTTTTTTTTCCTTAAAAGCAATGTGGGATACGGCTCACATATGCTGCTCAGAATGTCAACATGCAGCGTAATTAATTTTCCTCTCTTTTGCCCACCCACCTTGGCGCAACCACTTGCTTGAATTCAGAATGTCAATGCTTCCCACACAAAGCACATATTCAGAAGAGCAGAAGGAAAAAAGACACATTGCAATTACGGTGCAGCTCTCCAACTCATTCGCTTTAATAGTCTCAGCAGAGAGAATCTTCACTTTGATCTCCCTGCAATTTAATATAAATAAGCATGACAGGTGACTTTCATCTGCTATCCCTAATTTAAAAATAATAAAACAAAGATGGCAGTAGTACTGAGGGGAAACAAAAAGCCGCATCTTTTTTTTTATCTTAAAAAAGCCAGATCCATCGCTTCTCTTGCAATTGTTTTACAATGTTCAGCTCTCCTGTCAGTTTCCACTGGCAATGTAAACACCTCAGCTCGCAGAGACGCATCTGCATTCCATGTAAAATTAAAGACAGATTCATTTACTAAGCTTGGGAGGCTTCTTGTGAAAGAATGGTCCCATTATCTTACAGACTGAGAAGAATACTGTAAGTGTTATTTTACATGTGGTCTTATCGAAGATGTAATGCTGCAGTCCTTAAACAGAAAAGCTACATGCTCGCTTTGAAGCCATTCTGAATCCTAGTATTCCTTGAAGTGACTATTTTAACTTACTTTGAGAAACACATGAAAAATATATTACTCAGAATTCATGTATTCCCCAAAGACAAATTGAACTGTATGAAAGAGATCTTCACAACGTGTGGGAAAAACAAAACACAGTAAAAATTAAAGCCCCATCACAACAAATATATACTTCCACAAAGCAGAGGTCAAAATGACAAGAGATTGACCTGGTGCGGAGGAAGGCAGGGAAGGAGAGAATTTGCCCTTGCTTATCATCACAATTTAGGATTTGATGAGTTGAAATTGAAACTTCAACTTTGGAAAAATAACTATTTTTGTTGATCTCTTTAGTTCTGCAAGCCTAGATCTCTTCTCAATATGCAAAATGTCTGGTTCTAAATGCCAGAGTTTACAGTGAGAAGCAAATTTATAACTTCCTTATTTTTCTCCTAAAGGCACTATCTCTAAAATGATGCATAGTTCCAAATACAAAACAATGACTATATTTCAGAAGTAATTTAGTAGAAGTAAATCGCTTTTGGAAGTCGAGACCATGAAAGGTGGTAGAAAAAGACAACTTAAATTCTTATAATTTAAATGTCATCTATCGAGACAGAAGTTAGGTGCCTTCCCATTTGTGGTTTAGGTTGGTGGGCATCAGGGGGCAGTCAGAAGGAACTTGGAGACCTTGATGACTACTGAGCACACAACAGACCAGTTATAGAACCACCGACAAGCTCTCCATCTGTTTACCACAATTATAATCTTGTATTTACCCAGGTCAGTACATTTCTATTTTTCCCTTTCACATTCTACAGACTTGCTGTAAACCTTGACTCATGAGACAATGGAATTGAATGCTTCAAGATTATGAATCAATTCCCAAATTTGATCCTGGCAGCTTTGATGAAGGAATTAAACATAAGGGGGTTAAGGGACAAGGTATGAGTTGGCAGGTGAAGAGTGAAAGCAGAGGTCATGAGGTACTATGCCACCCAAAATGTTAATAGAATAGTGCAATTAGGTGGTTAGTAAAATCACAAAAGTGGACAGCATTAAACAAACTGAAGAGAGAAGAATGTGGGAATGAGGAGAAAGATAGTGGGCCGATGGATTGTTTTCTGAAAAGGACTCTGAGCTGTTTGACGTTTCCTAACTGATACACAATGTCAAGAAGCTGCTGCTATGGCAGTTTGTATAAATCATTGCTGCCTTTTTGATTGTATATTCTATCTCATCACAGGGAGCAGTTTGCTTAAGTACCAGGGACTCGTTGTTGTCAGAATCTTACAAAGGATCAATCAGATCTCTGCAGTTCCTGTGCGTGCAGACCTGTATGATGTACAGCACCGAACAGAGCACAAGCCTATATTAAGCCGACTCCAGAAGATATTAAAGAAGCCTATGATGGTGGAGAGGGGTGCTCCAGAAGTTATCTTTCCTGAAAGTAGATTCTTCTTCATTAAATAAAGTTACAAATGAGCATTTTTAAAATAAATGACATTAGCTTCTGCACAGAATATGAACAACTTATTTCGTCTCTGATGTACATCATACGATTTCAATCTTCAATCTGCTCTGAAAAATCCTGTGTTAAAAGAAGAAAATGTTCTTAATTTGTAATGCTTGATGTCATTTTTGCATGCAACTGAAGCATCTTCAAGCTCAAAAGCACTTTCCTATTTGCATTGATGATGTAAAGTTGTCCAACGGTGGTGACATTCATCTCACTTATGAGAGGATCCCAACACACTGTTGGAATGTTTACTTGCCACCAGGGGCCGCATCGGGAGCACTAACGCTTATGTTCTGTATCAACTGCTCCAGCCCCATATGGAATCTGTCATCAGTTTTTACATAACTCCTATGCATTAGGGCCTGTTGCCGCGAAGGTTACGCTGTCAAGGAGCAAGTTTGAGACCAGATTGCAAACAGCAACAAACTCAAGTGTTGACCAAAAGTGTAATACACATGTTGGTGCATCATTAAACATAACCTGATAAGTATGCAATAAAATTTGCTCTAATCTACTTTCACACCTACATGAACAACGAGAAATAGAACAAGATCTGTAAAGCTACAATGATTATTTTTCAACAAAACCAATTACTCAAGAGTGGATTTATGAATGCAATGTGATCATTGCACAAAAGAAAACTTGATTATGTTAAGTAACACATATATCTCTCTCAGATCTGTACGTGCAAAATAATTGCCCGTCTTCTAACAATATTCAGTCATTTTGAGGGGTTGTAAAATAAAATTAATTCTGTATTACATTCTCCAAATAAAGTACTTTAATTTCCAATTTTAAACGGGAGAAAGAAAATCCAAATTGCAGCATCAGTGATTCTGAATTGTTCAAAAAATCTGCATCCTGTTCACTAATGTAACAAAACACACATTTCAGGTAGTGCAGCCGTTGAAGCTTAACTCCTGATGACAGTCAATTCGGACCCTGTTGAAGCAGGGATAAAGTCATGAGCGTTAATATTAATAGCATTAAAAAGTAAATTGTACGCTAGCCTTTACTGTAGTTATGATTGATTTAAGTTGTAACAATTACCCATTGATACACAGGCCTATAAGGTCATGAGAAACTAAAGGTTGAGCTGCCATGGAAACCAGCAGACCCAAGACTGAGACTGAGACAAGAGACTGGCCCTCACATTAAGTTGAGAATTATACAGTGTGCTGAAACCTTTGTATTTTTGATACATTTTCCTGGGTATCTTGCCTGTAACATATGCTTGAATAAATCTTTGCTTGCTGAACCCAAGACTTGAAGTGGCTGTTTATGTATGCCCCAAGAATGTGGTGCTTTCGCAGCACTTTAATAATTGGTATTTGTGTAACTCAAATCAGAAGAGAGTGAGAACTCTGCACTTCCATTGCAATATCTGGCACCTTTGTCCTGATGGCAGAGATGTGGGTCCATGATTCCAGTGTAGTGTTCCAGAGCTCGTCTTCCCATTCCAAAGGTCAACAACCAGGGCAGGAAAGCTGCTTCACTGTGACCTGAACAAGGCTATATATGTGGAAGTGGAACCCAGTTAAACTGAAGGAGAAATATCAAATCCTTCAAACATCACGCAGCTTTCTGACATGGATGTGAACCAGAAAACATTAAATCCAATGTTGGCCATTTATGAATGATTTGGTCTCCAACACAAAGAGAAACCTTTCACTGAAGCTACCTTTGAAGTTGTGCATCCTTTCAACAAGAGTGAGTATTCAATTGAAAAGGCGACAGCGATTCTTACTAAAGCTGCATCGATGAGGGGGACTAAGGTGATTATCTGGCATTTCCTTTTGCTTTACAATGAGCAGTGTTCCAAGCTTTTGATGACATATGGAAAGTGACAGATTACGTCTCGCACAAAAGAAGCCAATGAGCTGTCATGGTTAGTTCGTAGTGATGGTAGTTGTTAAGGGCAGAGAAGAGTTTGAATGCTCCTTACAACACTGAAATCAATAACCTCTTGAAGAGGCTGGAGTGGCAAAGCCAGACGGTAGTTGACCTTTATTCCTTCACAAGATGCTAGCGGGCATCTTTCTTCTGCCTCATTTTCCAATGCAGTGCTATTGATTTCCCCTTGTGTGTGTAATTCAACAGATTAATTTCCTTTCCTCAGAGGGATAGGTGATGCAATCACTTGGAACATTCTCTTTTCACCATTGTAATTGAAGTTTAAATTCACTCCAGGCATACAAGAAAACCTCGTTCTCGCTCTCGCTCTCCCCCTGATGTCTGTTGTGTTAATTTTCATCATGCAAAGCAATAATTAATACAAGAAAATGTACATTAAAAGAGATAGATAGTATAATTAAAAAGTTTTTTTAAAAATTTCTGTAACTGTTTGTTGAGCTTGTGTAATTTTCTCTCAATTTGATCATTTTTGCCTCATCCCTCCGATCCTGAATCATTTACCCAAAGAACATCAGGCAGTTGTGGGAGTCTCCGCCACGCAGCCAATATCTGTGCTTGTGCATCAGCAAGTTATAATTAATTTGGCTAACTATGGAGACATACAGAAGAGCATAATCGCTTTTATCTCCAGTCCATCTATGCATATTTCCAGCAGCAGGTGCTGGAATAGTAACTGGGAGCGGGAACCTGAACTGATTCACCCACATTGACACCAGGTTACTGAGGTCACTTGACAGGAACCAAATCAGCACAGAAAGAGATCAAAACTGTGACTGTACTGGCTTATAAGCTCAATTACTTGTTGAAGAAATTTGCCAAGCCTTCAGAGCAAGGCCATTTATTTTTAATTACTATTTGCTGTATCTCTCAACATAATATCCTCAACAGTATAACCTCATAATCAGATACTTTATTGCTTCAGGCCTACCCATTTTAAATTTACTTACTTGTTCGCTTGATTATTTTTGAAAAAAATCATTTATTTTATTCATTCACTCAATACATGTCCACAGAGAATTAAGGCAGCATATGGAATATTTGCCTTTATTAGTCAAGGCACTGAATAGAAGAACAAGGAGCTGTATATAACATAATTAATAGCACGATAAAAAGAATGTGATTACACGAGAGGCTGTAGAGGAGAGACAGCACGATGCTGCCTTGGCCAGAACTATTCAGTTGTGAAGAGAGAGAGTAGGTAGGCTGGGGCTGTTTCCTTAAGATTATAAAGGCTGAGGGGGGGATTTAATTGATTCTTACAAAGTTCTGAGGGGCACAGACAATTTAAATAGGTAGACATCTTCCCCCTTAATAGCAGGATCAACAATCAGGGGCACAATTTTTTAAGGTCAGGGGCAGGAGGTGTAGAGGGGATTTAAAGAAATTTTTTTTTATCAGAGGGTTATGGGTATCTGGAACTCACTGGCTAAAAGGGTCGTAGAGCTAAGTTTTAACACCTAGCCGTTTTGGATTTGTATTGTTGGTCTTGCAAACAATAATGTTCATAGGGAATTCTTCATTTTGGCACATGTTGATCCTGCATGTTTATCGTCAGTGCCATGAAGTAACGAGACCAGGGCTAGACTTTGAAAAATAGAAAATTGGAGCTGGAGTAGGCCACTTGACCCTTCAAATCTGTTCCACCATTCAATATGATCATGGCCAATCATCCAGCTCAGTATCCTGTTCCTGCCTTTGCCCTGTACCCTTTCAACCCATTGCCCTAAGAACTATATCTCATTCCTTCTTGAAACATTCAATGTTTTGACCTTAACACCTTTATGTAGCAAATAATTCCACAGCCTTACCACTCTCTGGATGAAGAAATTTCTCCTTGTCTCAGTCCTAAATGGCCTAGGAAGGGGCTGAATAGGCTGGGGCTATTTTGCCTAGAGCATCGTAGGCTGAGGGTTGACCTTATAGAGGTTTATAAAATCATGAGGGGCATGGATAGGATAAATAGACAAGGTCTTTGCTCTGGGGTGGGGGAGTCAAAAACTAGAGGGCACAGGTTTTGGGTGAGAGGGAATAGATTTAAAATGGACCTAAGGGGCAACTTTTTCACACAGAGAATGGTGAGTTAATGGAATGGGCTGCCAGAGAAAGTGATGGAGGCTGGTACAATTATAACATTTAAAAGGCATCTGGATGGGTATATATATAGGAAGGATTGATAGGGAAATGGGTCAGATGCTGGCAAAAGGGACTACAATTTATCTAGGATATCTGGTTGGCATGGATGAGTTGGACTGAAGGGTCTGTTTCTGCGCTGTACATCTCTATGACTCTACGGCTATGACTCTACTCTGTATCCATCGACCATGATCCCTGGTTCAGCAACTTCCTGGTTACCGATACCTCTCTTTGACTGACTGTGTTCATTGCGGTAGGAAATAGTAAAGACAGATGGTTGAGCACTACTTAAACCATAAATTAAGACAAGCCAATGTAGGTACCAAAACAAAATCAGGTACCAAATAGTAAATGCCAAATTTAAGGCTGACTTCAAAAGACAGTTTTCACCAAAGAGTCTCAAGAATTTCTTGGAGCATAGGCAGAACATTCCTGGGGGCTTTTGACAGGAACAGATGTAAACAAGGGAAAGGCAGTTTTCCATAGAACTACCTGCTTCAACCGTCCTACGTATTCTTATCTTCTAAATCTGCAGAATCTCAAAGGTTAATCAAATGTGGAATTTCTAAATATTAATGAACAGGCCATTAACACGTAATAATTATTTAACCTGCAACAAACCCACTGGGGTCACATGTAAGCAGACAAATTTTGGAGGGTCCATGGAAGGATTCATTTACATACCACCTTCCATGACATTGGGACAGACTGTGCAGTATTTCTGAAGGGCAGTCACTGTTGTAATGTAGGGAAATGCATCATCCAATGGCACACATCAACGTTCCCAAACGGCAATGAAACAAATTGCCAGGTTATTCTGTTGTAGATTATGGCTCAGGCATAAACATGAGCCACGGAACAAGAGAACTGCCCTGCATTTTGTTGAATATTCTGCAGGATCTGTCATGTCCACCGAAGAGTGCAGGCTGGACCTAAATATAATGTTACCTTTTGGATAGAGACCGATAATTCTTGTAAAAATTCAAATTGACATAAGATTTCATGTCTTAAGATATTTTCTGTAACAAAAGCCTAAAAACATTGTTGGTTAAACGTTATTTTTGCATACGACATATAATTTAAACAACAGAGCAGCATTCCTGAGATAACAAGGTGTAGAGCTGGATGAACACAGCAGGCCAAGCAGCATCATAGCAGTAGTTCACAGAAGGGTCTAGGCCCAAAACGTCAGCTTTCCTGCTCCTATGATGCTGCTTGGCCTGCTGTGTTCATCCAGCTCTACACCTCGTTATCTCAGATTCTCCAGCATCTGCAGTTCCTACTATCCCAGAGCAGCATTCCTTTCTTCTTTTAGTAGAACTAAAAACATACTTCACAAACGCACCTTACATTGTCCTTGAAGTAAACATTCAATTGAAGCACTCCAAGGTGATTCTCAGCTTCCAAGGGTTTACTTCTGTTATTTTTTTTTCTCAGATTGGAAACTATTAATTTCAGTATTGTCCTTCAGAATAAGTCCATCCCACTACGTAGAGGTAACTACTCAAATCTTCCAAACTGATTTTAACTCCTCATAAGTTTGGTCTTTTCAATCCAAGCTTATAGTCACATTTTTGTGTGGTGAACAGCATTGTGCTGCGAAAGCTTCTCTTCCTCACCCAGATCTTGGCATTCTAAATTTGTCTGAGACTTTTCTGAAAAAGGGTCCAGACCTGAAACATCAGCTTTCCTGCTCCTCTGATGCTGCCTAGCCTGCTGTGTTCATCCAGTTCTACACCTTGTTATCTCATGGTTATCTTAGACAGCTTCTCTCTCAAAAAATATTTCCATGACAAAATGAACCACATGGGTCTTGTATCCAGGCACAGTTGCTGATTTGATAGCACTGAGCCTTCGACGCTCTTTTACTTTGGAAGTAAATGGATATTTTACAGCACAACTGTTCCCAATCCAAAGTAAAGAAGAAACGAGCATTATGTTCCTTGTGATTGCAAGACTAGCTAGGTCTCATTCAACAGACATGGAAATGCTGCAAACTAAAGTTAAAAATGCTGCTAGTGTTAATTGAACCAACTGTAGCACGAAGACAACAATCCAAACCTATAGTTTCCTGACTGAATTACATATTCAAAATTATGCGATTTAATTTTCTCTAAAGTCCATTGCAATTAGGGAAAAAATAACAATTAATGCAGCTGTTAAGGATTCATTAAGGCCCATTATCGGTTGCCACATATAATTAAGATAATTACTATCTAAGAGTGGCAGCAATCATGTAAAATTGTAGCTTTGTATTCAGAGTGGAATACTGAACTATATACTGTCCTGGCAAATGAAGGAATTGCTGGTTTGTATGGACCATTACGTACTGTGGCAAATCAATGTAATATTTTAGTAAAGCAGTATGCAAATATGCATCATCTGTTTAATAGAAACAGACAGCACTAGCATATTGATGGATTTATCTTACACAAAACAGGGTGAATTTCCCAATGCTTTTCCCTATGCCCTTCTGACGCCTACAATCATGAGCAGTACAGTGTCAAGGAGCTTCACTGCTAGTCTCAATAACAAATGGTAACTATGAAGCACTGTTTACCCCTAAATCATCACTTTAGAGTTACAGTCATTTATGACAAAAGAGGAGGCCATTTAGCTTATTGAGTTAATTCCAGATGGAGCAATTCAAGCAATCTTATTTCCGCACCCCATACCCATGGCTCTGTGCTTATACCCTTCCCCTGTCCATGCAGTTTCCCTTTAAACTTATAGATCCTGTTTGCTTCCTCTATCATCTTTCACAGTGATTTAAACAATAGATCACTTCTACTTCCTTCCTACATTCCATGTCATTGCCAGAGTCCAGCGAGAGAAACCACGAATGTGTCTCTTCTTTCTCACGTCCTATATGCATCATGCTCCTCTCCCCATCAAACCCTTCAGATGCCCAGAATTGAGAATAATAGTTACAAAGAGGTCAAGATGTTTCATATAAGTTCAGATCACCCAGCTTTCGTACTCTGCCTCTATTTATAAAACCCACAGAACACTCAGGTTTCAGTATGATATGTTTATAACTATGAGACCCTCTGCTAAGATGGGATGGGGGTGTCAAGAAGGGTCAGAGAGGCAAAATACCAGGCGCTTTACTTGTTATGGAATCACACAACTAACTCTGTCTCTTGCAATGTTTTTTTCCAATTTCTATCTCAAAGAACAACCATCTACCCATAGAAGCATAGAATCATGGAATGCCTACAGTGTAGAAAAAGGCCATTTGGCCCATCAAGTCCACACCGACCCTCTGAACAGCACCCCTACCGGACCCATGTTATCCCTGTAACCTTGCATTTCCCATGGCCAATCCACCCAGCCTGCACATCTTTGGGCTGTGTGAGGAAACCAGAGCACCCAGATGAAATCCCCACAGACACAGGGTGAACATAAGTATTTCAAAGAGATTTCATAGCTTCTTTGAACTTTGGTGGGTTTCAACAGCAAACCCACTCCTGTTGCACCCAGGACTTCACAGTTATATACATATATTTTCCCCCCAAAAATCCTGGTGGTCTGTTCTGTAGTGAAATTCTATTCAGTTTCTCAATAGCTCTGTCAACAGTCTTGGGCATCCATTATTGCACTGCATCCAACACACCTGTGCCAAATTAAATGACTATTACTTACCTGCGAGAAGGACTTGTTGACACAGTTTACAACTCAGGCTGATACAGTTAAGTAGGAAATGTTTTGCAGTAGAAGTTATGAGACTGAGCTACCAATGGGATTTAATTTTTGGTTTCAGTTTACTGCCTATTGTGCCACATAACTGGAAGGGTCTTGATGCCAGACGTCAATTCCACTCAATTCCAAAATGGCTGCCACACTCTTCCCACCAACCCACACAACCACCACCCACTGCACCAAAACTAGCCTGATAAGGGGAGTCAGGAAAAGGAGGCAGTGACTGGGGGAGCCAGATTTAAGTTGCCAAACAGCCCAGGAGTTGTTTCATATTATAGAAATCACAGCTTTATCAATTGTCCCTTCAATCCATTTGACTCCAAGGAGAACACCACCAACTTGTCCAATTTAACCTCAAAGCTAAATCCTCCAGCTGTGGAACTATTCTGACAAATATCTTCTGTATCCTTTTAGAGATCCTCAGATCTTTCCTGAAGTGTGGTGATAAGATCTGGATGCAATATTCTACTTGTGAACCATCACCCACTCGTCATGACCCATTCATGCCACCTTACAACTCCATGCCCCCTCCACTGCCACTGGCTCTACTTCCAAGAGGCATGTGGAGATGAAAAGTAAATTAACAGTCCAACAATCAAATGATGTCTAGTTTATACACAATTGATACTGAAAGAATGGCCAGCCATGAAACTCATTCAAAGTTTTAAATCACGTCAATTTCTCAATCTGAAGTAAAAGTTAAATATCTATTCTATTCACATCAAAAACAGCCAAACCTTTCATGGCCTCTTTAAATTAGCAATAAAAATGTGAACTTAGCACTCCCTGCTGAGATGCGTATTTTTTTAAAGCTTCTGAAACTCTGCCAAGCTTTCATTATGACCTCAGCTGCAATAACAAGCTTTAGGAAATGTCAGCAAAGAACTCCACTGCCACAGTAAGAACAGATGTCAATTTTTTTTTCTAGCCTATCACAGATGGTCATCAATAAATGCAGTACAATAGAATGTTTTTCTTACTCTATCAGCTTCAGGTGAAAGTAATTTAAAAAATTAATGCAGATTATGATGCTTAAACATATCCTTTTCATAATATATATGTGTTTACATTTTCACATGAGCCCTTGCAAAGCATTTAGCTCTACTCCAAACATTCATAACTGCCATAGTGTGAGTTAAGAGCTGCAACAGTGAAAATGGGGTCTGTTTGAAACCTGGACTAATTTCATACAGCCTGCTGAGCATCGGTTTCCTATCTATGAGTTGCACATCCTGAAACCTTTGTCCTGTTAGTATCTACATCCAGGTCCCACTCACCATTTTTAAAGGTCACTAAATTGACCAAATTCTGTGAAAATTGAACCCATAGTGTTCATTTTCACCCACTTGAATATGAAGCATGCACACATTGCACACCAAGCAATGAACAGCTAACAGACAAGAATTTTCAATTCATAACACCACATGAATTGTGCACAGCAGATTGATGGGGTGTGGAAAATGTTAGCATTTCAGAGTACTTTGGTGGCATCCGATTTTACATTGATTTCAATGTTAGGGAAAGACAAAGAAAGATCACAAGAAATTTTGTGAATCATCATCTCTACCTCTTCACTACAGAAGTAAGAAACAGATGTAAGGATCTTTAAGTAGCTGCTAAAATGGAAAGCTCAACTGCAAATGCTCATCAATAACTGTCTGTGAAGAGTCCTGTGTAAAATGCTGTCAGTGCAAATAGCAGGTATTTTATTCAGTTATTCATTGTGATATGCTCTTCAACAGAAATGAATTTGACACAGAGTCTGCGCTGCTTTCTGACAGTATCTGACCTTCAGTTGCAGACAGTTTATTTTTAGATTCTTAATTAAGTGGAATAATTCTTCCTTCAAAGATGTTCAATTCTACTTTGTACTTTACTATTGTTAACTAAAACACCCAGACATCCAACCTCTACTCCAACTCATCAACAAGCAAGAAGTAACAGGTCAACCTGTCATTCTGCAAGGACTTCTTTAACAAACTATTTGGAGTTGTGCATCATAGCACTGCGATCCCTTCAGACACTAAACAGTGGAGGCAGCATAAGCCTGGGCTTGCTGTCATTGCAAAAAAACACTCCATTGTTGTCGTGAACAGGCCAGACAACGAAGACATCAAAAAATGTGATCTATTTGTAATTTAGCGCAATCCTTTTCCTACTCTTTTGTTTCAACTCCTTCAGACAGTTTTTTTTTCATTCATGAAGTAGAACTTGATATGGTCCAGGCAGATATGCCAATGGATGGCCAAATCATTTGTGCATCAGATGCAATCAATCTTGGACTCCCTTGGATTTGACAAAGGCATAATCAGACCCGATTAATCAGATTGATTGATTGATTGATGTGACATGCACCAAGGTACATCATAAAAGTCTTGTTTTGCGTGCTATTCAGGCAGATCATATCATACAAAGTGCATCAGTGTAACAAAACAGAGTGCAGAATACTGTGTTACAGCCGCAGAGAAGGAGCAGAGAGAGAGATCAGAATTAACATTTAAGAGGTCTGTTCATGTGTCTGATAACTGCAGGGAAGAAGCTATTTTTAAATCTGTTTACACATGTATTCAAACTTTTATATTTTCTACCTGATGTAAGAAGCTGGAAGAGTATAACCAGAAGACAGTATAACCAGGGTGAAAGGAGTCTTTGGTTATGTTGGTTGCTTTCCTGAGGTAGTTGGAAGTATAGATGGAGTCAGTGGATGGAAGGCTGGTATGCATGATGGACTGGACTGTGTTCATGACTCTCTATCGTTTCTTGCAGTCTTGGGAAGAGCAGTTGCCATACCAAGCTGTGATGCACCCACATAGGATGCTTTCTATGGGGCACCAATAAAAATTGGTAAGAGTTTCCTGGGGAAAAAGAAACATTCACACAGGGAAACCAAGTTTGCAGCTCAATGTTGAATAAGTTTAGTGCCAGGATCTGCTTTGGGTATGTGATCTAGATGGCTGCTTGCTACAGTGTTGTACAGGCAGACGACTTCCTGGTCTAACTAAAAGACGCTCTTATGTGATCAAGAAGTTGCTTAATGAATGTTATACACTAGTGACAGGTTACATTGATATAGTAGACATTGTTAAAGAGGCAAAGAGGAGGACCTGGATGTTAAAAAAAACAAAGAAAATAGGAACAGGAGGAGGCCATTTGGCCTTTCAAGCCTGTTCCACCATTCAATATGATGACAGCTGATTTGCCAACACAGTAACTTGTTCCCACTTTTGCTGTCTGATCCCTTTAGTCCTCTATTTGTCTCACCGCTCTGATATCCTAAACTTTTTGCCTGCAAGTCCGCAACTCTCACACCTTTACAATAACAGGCGAGGGGAAGGAAACAAAAACAGAAACAGAAACTGCTGAAGAAACTCTGCAAGTCTTGCAGCATCTGCGGGGAGAAAATGGAGTTAATTTGCGAGTTCAACAACTCTTCAAGTCACAGATGCTGCCAGACCTGCTGGGTTTCTCTAGCAATTTCTGCTTTTTTTTTGTTTCAGATCTCCAGAATCTGCAGTTCTTTAGTTTATTTTCATGGAGATGAAGGGTTGGTTGAACAAATAAACAGCTGCAAAAGTGTTTTGTTGAGGAGAGGGATAAAGAAGAGGAGAGATGTAGTAACTCTAATTTAAGGGGAGTGTGAAATATCAAATAAAATAAACACAATTAAAGGGGAGGTATTAGAGGATGTGACCTATCACCAGGGCTAGATGAAAAGAATCTTAGGCCATTAAAGGAGTCCATGATGAAAATAATAGGTGCTCTGAGCATCATTTTACAACCTTCACTAGACACAAACGAAATACCAAAGATGCTGCTGCTCTCTAAATGCAGTTCAACATTATCCAAAAGGTGCAAGGGTAGAACAAATAATCATAGATCGCTTAGTTTGACCTAGATGGTAAGAAAGTTACTTGAATGAACCATGAGAGATTGGAAAGACATGGATTAATCAGGGATAATCAGCATGGCTTTGTTAAGGGTGTCTCACTTTATTGGATTTTCTGAGAAAGTTACAAGAATGACTGATGAGGGTAGTGCAGTGAATATTGCTGACATGGATTTTAGTGAGGTATTTGACAAGGCCCCATGCAGCTGACAGATCAGAAACATTAAAGTCCATGGGATACAGGAGCGTGTAGAATGTTACACCAAATATTGGGTGAGTGACAGGAGACAAAGGGTAATGGCTGACAGATGTTTTTGTGAATGGAAAGTGGGTTCCAATGGCATTCCTGCGAGGCTCGATGTTAGGTCCCTTGCAGTTTGTGGTACGTATTAATGACCTAGACTTAAATGTGGGTGGCATAATTGGGAAACAGATGAGGCAAAAGTTGGCCACGTTGTAAGGATGGCTATAGACTAAAGGATGATAGCAATATTGGTTGAATGGGCAGACAAGCAGCAAATGGAATTCAATCTGGAGAGGAACGAGGTTATGCATTTGGGGAGGGCAAGCAAAGTAATAAATGGCAGAGTATTATGAGAAGCAGAGGAAGTAAAAGATCTTGAGGTGCATGTGCACAGGTCCCTGAAAGTAACGGGACAGGAAGGTAGGGTGGTAAAAAAGGCATACAAGATGATTTCCTTCACTGGACACATTGCTGAATACAAGAGTAGGGGTGTAACGCTGGAACTATATAAGTCATTGGTTAGGGCACAGCTGGGGTTTTACGTATAGTTTATGGTCCCCATGTTACAGGAAGGACATAATTGCTTTCAAGAGAGTATGGAGGAAATTTACAAGAATCTAGCTTGAAAGGTGCAGCTTCGTGGAAAGAGTTGATAGGTTTGAGTTATTTTCCATCCTTATTGAGGGGCCACTTAATTGAGAAGAAAAAAATAATGAGGGGCCATAAGACCATCAGAAATAGGAACAGGAATAGCAGTTTGGCCCCTTGAGCCTGCTCGAACATTCAGAAGGATCATGGCTGATTTGACACTCCTGATATCCACTTTCCTGCCCATTCTGCACAACTCCTTAACTGATCAAGAATCTATCTCAGACTTAAATATACACAAGGACTCTGCTAATGGGTTGAAGTATGAGTAAGGAAGTTGCGTTGCAACTGTACAAGGTGCGGATGAGACCACATTTGCGAATTGCGTTAGTTCCCTAATTTAAAAAAAGATATTATTTCATTGGAGGCAGTTCAAAGAAGGATCACCAGGATGTCCCCTGGTATGAAGGGATTGTCTTATGAGCAAATGTCAAATAGGTCAGGGCTCTACTCACTGGAATTTAGAAGAATGAAGGGTGGTCTCATTGAAACATACTGCATTCTTAAAGGGTCTGACAGGGTAAACGCTGAGAGGATGTAGTTAGAGTGGAAAGGGGCAAGCTGTTTTCCCTAGGTCGATTACCATGAGCACAGATTTAAGGTGATTGGCAGAACAATTGCAAGAGACATGGGGGAGAAAAGACACATTCACCTTCAGGGTGATGAATGGTGTAATTCACTGTTCAGTTTGGTGGCTGAGGTGAAATCTCTCAATTCATTTAAAAACAATCCTCCCCTCACCCCACAGGAATTGAAGACGGAGGGGAATTGCATGTAAAATCTTGGGGTTGGACATTCTATTCAGTCCTGACCTGTCTGAAATTTTATTGAGGCTAAGGAAATTTTGGCGTGGGCCACTGGTTCCTAGGCCTTTTAAAGCCCTCGAGTTGCCAATTAATGGACCGTCCTGTGGAATTCCCTCCCCTGGTATTTTTGCGATGGAAGGGAAAGGCCCATGCCACATTGGTAGCTTTAGCTGTGAGGGCTGGTGCTCGATAAGGGAGATGGAATCCTCTTCTGGGGCTTTCCCTGGGCCCAGTGAGGCACTATTCTGAAGGTAATTTCCCTCTTTAAACTTTACCCACCAGCCTCTGACCCCTGTCACTAAGAGACCCAAACCCAGACATACAGAGCCCCTCAGCACGGGGAAACCACTCATGATCCCAGCCTTAGCCAGCACTGCCCTTGATGATGTGGGCACTGCAAAGCAACTGGCAGCCACAACGAGTAAAATGTCCTTGGAACTGCTCCTACCCCTTTACGATAACTTAGCAAAGGTTTTAGACACAGTTCTGGCATAGGTGCACTGGCTGAGCATTTCTGACCAAATTTAGTGCCTTGTTTTTGCTCTGAGCCTGAGGTGTGTGACTTTTGCAATGCCACAGCAATGAAGCAGAGGTTTGTGCTGTGGGTGACATCTAAAGGGGATAGAGCGTTGGATCTGTATGCAATGCATAAGCATGGCTGACTTCTCTCTAAGGTAGGACCTTCCCCTTGACATAGGGGCATCTTAAAGTAACCAGGCGCAGATCCCAGCATTAACCTCCTGCCAGGCAGCAATGAGGATCATGAGAGAGTTACCTCTGACCTTTTTTGCTCAGGAATGTGGTGCCCTGTAAAATCCAGCCTTAAATGACTGAAGATTTTGGAACAATTCTGCATTCATATTCGCAAATCCTTTCCTAAATCACTTCCTTTAATGGCCCTTTGTGAAATAACTGTTCCCTGAGCGAGTCCCAAATTGGCAGTAGCACCAAGCTATGACAATGGTACAGCCAACAAAAATGGGGACAGTATTATACTGTGGTGTTGATAAATGGATTGAAGCTATTGAAGGATTTTCTCTCCAATTTATTGCCTAAACAAACCACAATGAGGAGTTAAAATTGTATCAGAGATAAAAGGTACTGCAGATGCTGGAGAATCCGAGATAACAAGCATGGGGCTGGATGAACACAGCAAGTCAAGCAGCATCATAGGAGCAGGAAAACTTGACGTTTCCGGCCTAAACCCTTCATTTCTGATGAACGTCAAGTTTTCCTGCTCCTATGATGCTGCTGGACCTGCTGTGTTCATCCAGCCCCATGCTTGTTATCTCACAATGAGGAGTTAACAGGTGTGGACACAATACACTGAATACACAGGTTAAAACACATTACTCAAATAAACTGCAATTCTTACTGTGGGAACAGAAGTGTAATGTTACGCTACTGGCCCAATAATCCAGAGACCCACCGGACACGTGATTTAGAGACACAAGTTCAAGTCTCACCACAACATCTACGGAATCTAAATTTAGCTAATTTAACAGATAGAGTCATAGAGTCCTATAACAGCGGAAAGGGCCTTTCAGCCCATCAAGTCTGCACCGGTCAGATCTTGACTAATGGGTTAGTCAAGTTAGTCTCAGTAATGGTGACCATGCAACTGCTGGATTGTCATCAGAACCTACCTGGGTTATTGATGTCCTTCATGAAGGGAAATCTGATGTCTCTACCCAGGGTGGCTTGTCTGTTTCAGAACCACAACAATGGGGTTGATTTAACCACCCTCTGAAATAACTGGCAAGCCACTCAGGTGTATCCAAGGTGCCAAGTCATCATTTCTCAAGGGGCACTTAGAGATGCACAGTAAATGCCAGCATTATCAGAGCTGCCCATATCTCCTGCATAAATAAGATACACTTTGATGCCATCCCTTTTGCTGAATTGAAGATACTGAGACAAACCAGCAATTTCCAAAGTGCATTATCTTAAAATAATTAATCACCTCAATGTGTTATTGGGAGGAAACATTCAAAAAAAAATGAGGGAAAAGAATAATGAACCATCAAATTATTGGATAGTAAAGGTATTACCTGGCTGTGAGGATGATGGCTATTTATTGAGAACTTCTTGATGCAAAGTCAATAAGACACATTTGACCCATAATAACAGCCACATATTTCAAACATCTAGCAGCTACTGAAATGGTAAAAGAAGAACTGATAAGATATTTGAATCACATATATGTTATAAGTCATTTGTCCTTAAATCATTGTTAGAAATAGCTTGCTTAAAAAGATTTTATGAAAATATCAATGGTAATGTTGTGATACTGTACCAGGAATTCTAACAGTAGCAACAAAGGAATAAACATCTCATTAAATGAGAAACCGGCAAAGCAGCCTTGCAGTAATGTATATGCTGCTGTTCAGTGATGTAGCATAGCTTACTAATTAACGTCAGAGGCTTCCTGTAACAAAGCTATCAGTATTGCTCTTTGAGTAATGATAATAAAGTTATTAAAATTTACCACATTCACTCTTTTCATTTTATTTGAACACAATTATCATGGATGTCATGAATCATTTCACACCACTTTCAAACACTAAACACAGAAGGCAGGGCCCAGAATCTTAGCCACTCAGCAGTAAGTGATCCTTCATTTGTATATCACAGTAAGATGCAAAGGAAGTTTGCACTTTATAGTTTAGTTCCCGATGTAGGCTCTGTTTCAACTTTCAGTTTTGTGCACCAATGGGGCAGCTGCTTTTATATCAGACTTCCTGTAACCTTCTCTCTGGATATGGCATTCAAAAGGTGGTGACCCTAAAGGATAATTTCAATTAAAAGCGTCCTCACATCAGCGCAGCCACCAGTGTTCAATTAACAACTGCTGACATGGTAACAAAGAATAAGAAGCAGGTAGAAAGAGATTCAATAGAAGAAAATCAACATCACCACAAAGGAATGAGCTATTTGACCTCAACTTCAAGACACTACCTATCACCAATGCATCTGATCATGATGAAAGTGGTCACCACTTAGACCTTGAGGAGGATTAGTCTCACATTCTCATTGAGAACGCCCTTTATAATGTTACATAGTACTGCAATTGTGCTACATAAGATAGAAAAGGAAGAGATTAGCAGCTCCAAATTGGGTATCCATGAGGCACTATCAGAAATGCGAATGGAACCCAAGCTGGCTGGTAAGACAGAAACCTGCATGGTTGTTCTTTGTGGGGAAAGTTTATTGACTCACTCAGTTTTATTGCTCTTATAACATTCCCCGAGTCAAAGTGTTTCCAGTTATATGTGCTATAAGACAATGAATATGCTTATATACAAGGAACGTTTGAGGACTCTGGGTCTATACTCGATGGAGTTTAAAAGGATGAGAGGGGATCTAATTGAAACTTACAGAATACTATATGGCCTGGACAGAGTGAATGTTGGGAAGATGTTTCCATTGGTAGGAGAGACTAGGACCCAAGGGCACAGCCTTAGAGTACTGGGGAGACCTTTTAGAATGGAAATAAGGAGAAACGTCTTCAGCTAGAGAGTGGTGAATCTATGGAATTCACTGCCACAGAAGGCTGTGGAGGCCAGGTCATTGAGTATATTTAGGACAGAGATAGATAGGTTCTTGATTGTCAAGGGGATCAAGGGTTACGGGGAGAAAGCAAGAGAATGGGATTGAGAAACTCATCAGCCATGATTGAATGGCGGAACAGACTCGTTAGGCTGAATGGCCTAATTTCTGCTCCTGTGTCTTATGGTCTTATGGTAATATGCTCCACCTGTTTCTCTTAACCTGAACAATTACACAACCAAACCTTACCAATGTGATTGACTAGACATTAACAAGCAACAACAGGATTACACCGCACTGCAATCTGTAACTTGATGGATTGGTTAGTATTCATTAATCCTCACATGGGCAAAATCCTAGAATATCAGTATTGTGGCAAAACCTTCACCTGTCAGAATTCAATAATCCCATTAACATCTTGTCAAGGAGGTCAGAAGCAACTTGTGAGTATGCCAGCCATGCCCTTTGACATAGATATACTGTACAATGAGAGTACAAAAATGTTGCAGCTCCATTATGGAAAAATGCAACTTTAAATGAAACAACTGTAAGAAAAACAGATGTTCCCATTACAACTAATGCAAAGCAGTCGGTATGTTCTGTCGAACATTTCTTGCCAGAAAGAAAAATTTAGGCCACGTACCCTGTAAATTGAAATATTTGATAATGCAAAATTATTTCAGTCATAAATAAGATAACTTTTAAAATAAGTTAACTTTAAAAAGAAATATGAAATGTGCTAACTCATTTAACTTACCTCTGGCTCGTTGCTTCTCTCACGCTGCAAACCTTCCAACTGCCACCGATTAAACACTCAACTTGCCACATACTTTTCTCCCTGAACCTCTCTCATGCCAAACCTCCCATTCCCTGCTTTCCTCTCTCGAAATCTTGCTGTGGACAATAAAGCAAAAGTACTTAAAATAGGGTGACATAAAATGGGGATTAACTCTGTAGTATTTATCAAGCTCATTGAACAAGCTTATACAACTGGGCTACTGATACTGCAAGTCATCATTCAGTACCAAAAAAGATACCTGCCCTATCTTGGAAAGTGGATCTATTTTAGCTTTCACCTTCCTTACTTCATTTTATCTTGTCATTCTGTCCAACTTTCTCAAAAAGATAATGATTAACCAACCATAGGATTTATCCGATTAGAATCCTTTTATCAGGGAGTTCAGATCAATGCAACTGTTCTGAGGGGACTGGCCTGTGTTTTACCTCAGTTCAGATTTCTTCTTAAATCGAGGAGAGTGAAGAACATCAGGGTAAAGCTAAGGCAACTAGATATTCAGTGACACACTTGTTTTGTAATGCCCAAATACAATTTTATGGCCTCTGCAATGTATACAGAAGGGAAAAGAAAACAGCCTTTCTCCGGTGCACTTATATTCCTCAGAGACCACTTCAATTCATATTCACTTTCATTCTTCATTAGCTATGATGCAACATATGTGGAGATTCTTCTCAGCTTTGGCTAACTGAAGTTCAATAACGTTAAACAGGCCAAAACAAAAGGGTAAGGATCTTCTTATAGTTGAGTTCAGAATCAACAAAAGGGAAATTAACCCTCTTCAAATCTGTAGTCTTTTTCACACTGCATGGCAGATCACTTGAAGGCTTCACAGCTTAACTCAGCCTGCAGCTCTCAATATCAAGAACTTCATTTAAAATTCTTGTATGCCCTTTCTCCAGAAACCCATTAATATTTATTCTCCACAAACTGTACAATGTGTAGGTAGCTAACATGCAGCACCATGGTTACAGGGGAGAAACACATTCCTCACACCCTCAGCTCCACAAACAACCAAGTTTCAGTAATGAGTATCTAAGTTTCAGTAATGAACCTGTTTCATTATCGAATGCTGGCTAAGAGCCATGTAATCCCCTACAATCCTGCAACTTGCATTAAATCTCTGTCAAGCAACTTTCCTATTTCTTTCTCCATTTTAGCTGCAGTGAGCACAGATTCCGATATCAGCTGACTGTGCTCAAAAACGCTTTAAGTGAGTTCTGTCAACAGGGACTGTCTTTAAAAAAAGGATGTTCTCACTTTTAAGAGCTAGAAAGAAATTAATATTTCATGTCAACAAAAAATTTTAGTGCCTATCACTTTTAATTGCAGAAACTTCCATTTCAAACTTTTTTTTTAAAACAAGTGATCACTTTACCTGTGGGAGTTTCCACAATTCTCCTTTTGCCATTCCCTTTACAAAACTCGATAAATTTAATCCAGAAGAATTCAAGTGAGTTTCCTGAGTTGTGATCCATAGATAAACTACAGTTCTCCATGACCTTTTCACAAATCCAATTTTACCTGTCTATGGTTTAGTCATATACAGTTCATTCAAAATAAAGGGGGTCCCCTAGTTCCCTTGAAAATACAAGTGATGAATAGAGTGTCAGACAGGATGGACTTAGCATTACAAGAATTACACTGCTCCTCCTTGAGGCTTTTCCTCACCTGACTGATGTTCTGCTACTACAAAGCTGAAAAAAGTCTT
This sequence comes from Ginglymostoma cirratum, assembly GCA_024137785.1. Lineage (NCBI taxonomy): Eukaryota > Metazoa > Chordata > Chondrichthyes > Orectolobiformes > Ginglymostomatidae > Ginglymostoma > Ginglymostoma cirratum. The sequence goes on along the minus strand of JAHRHZ010000082.1, from coordinate 7,788,949 downwards.
CATTTTTGTCTATAGCTTCCATCTCACTCTGGAGGTTTTAGGCTACTCCACATCCAACAATGTGATCTGAAAATTCTGCTCCCATTTTGGCAGCTGTGTCAAATTCTACCACAGATCTGAGACCACCCCACAACCTGCTAAAACAATCATTAACAGAAATTCTCAATAAACAACCCACAACATTAAAACTTTCCGCATTTTCCATATCTCCCAAAGTTTAACTGTAAAAAAAATTCAGCATTAGGATTTGGATCTGTATCTCCACCAAAAACTAATCAGTTCATTCTTGGACCATGCCCTTCTGTGCACCATGTTTCATTGCAATCTGCCTAGTAATTGCTGAGCTATGTTATTTACAGATAAACAGAAAGCATAACCTCTGACCACCTTCAGAGCCAGAAGTAATAACTAGATGCATGGACTCAAAGGGCCAAACGGCTTCCTTCTATGCCCTTATAACTGTAGTACAGGGCTAATGGTAAGAGTCTTGGTAGTGTGGACGAGCAGAGAGATCTCGGTGTCCATGTGCATAGATCCCTGAAAGTTGCCACCCAGGTTGACAGGGTTGTTAAGAAGGCGTACGGTGTGTTAGGTTTTATCGGTAGAGGGATTGAGTTTCGGAGCCGTGAGGTCATGTTGCAGCTGTACAAAACTCTGGTGCGGCCGCACTTGGAGTATTGCGTGCAGTTCTGGTCGCCACATTATAGGAAGGATGTGGAAGCATTGGAAAGGGTGCAGAGGAGATTTACCAGGATGTCGCCTGGTATGGAGGGAAGATCTTATGAGAAAAGACTGAGGGACTTGAGGCTGTTTTCGTTAGAGAGCAGAAGGTTAAGAGATGACTTAATAGAGACATACAAGATGATCAGAGGATTAGATAGGGTGGACAGTGAGAGCCTTTTTCCTTGGATCGTGATGGCTAGCACGAGGGGACATAGCTTTAAATTGAGGGGTGATAGATATAGGACAGATGTCAGAGGTAGGTTCTTTACTCAGAGAGTAGTAAGGGCGTGGAATGCCCTGCCTGCAACAGTAGTAGACTTGCCAACTTTAAGGGCATTTAAATGGTCATTGGATAAACATATGGATGATAAGGGAATGGTGTAGGTTAGGTGGGCTTCAGATTGGTTTCACAGGTCAGCGCAACATTGAGGGCCGAAGGGCCTGGACTGCGCTGTAATGTTCTATGTTCTAAGGTGAATTCCCTTCATTAGGGAGTCGGTTAGCTCAGTTGGCCAGTTTGGGATGCAAGGTCATGCCAACAGCGTGGGTTCAATTCTCACTCCAGCCGAAGTTACCACAAAGGAATCTCTTTTTCAACCTCCCCCTTTCATCTAAGGGGTGATGACTTTCAGGTTAAACCATCGCTTCTTGTCATTAAGAGTTCCTTCCAAGCAACAACCGAATCCATCTAATCATTCAGGGAAGAATCAGGAAGAAGCTTATTTACAAAAACACAATTGGTTGGGATATTTTAACAGAAAGCAGTTTGTGTGAAGCAGAAGAGAATGAGCTACTGGTTGCAGTAACTCAGACAATTACCTCCTTAGCACTGATGTGTTCCAAAAGAATCTGACAGTGAAGCCACCCAATTCATGCGGACTTTGTTTTGAAAGCACAACACTGAATAGAGCAATACAAACCTACATAAATTTCAACAACATTATTTGTATAAAGTATACATATAAAACTTCTACGGCATAGGCGCTGATTCACTTTGTTCTGTTTTTGTAAGAAGAAAAATTTCTTTACACAATCTTGTCTGGTCCGAAAAAGCACTCAAAATTGAGCAATACTAATTTTGACAAAGCTAACAGCGCTCTAATGATGCACAAAAGGATTCTAAGTGTGTGCTGTAATGAAAATATTTGTGATTAAATTTATAATGGGGTGAAATAAAACTTGCATCTAAGAACATCTCTCAATTGCCTGAACCACTTCTGCAATCCCTTCCAGTCCTATGCCTTTTCCAAGTAAACTTTTCATCTAACTCTGGCCCTCTCCCTGCCCCTAATTTCACTCTAATGCAGGCCTGCTCATGACTAAATTAAGAAGATATTTGCGACATGAAAGAAGAATACATTGTTTGTTCATAAGATATGATGAACTGGGATCCCACATAATAGCTACATCTATAATTACAAGGTGCTCTTTATGAAATACTTTCTTTTACTGTCTTTGTCTTTCTGTGCACTTAAAGACATGCAAAATATTCAACAACATTGTCTAACAAGAATACAGTTATTGACGGTTTGCAATTGAGGCAGGAGATATGCTTAGTCCATTGAATTCTACTCAAGGTTCAATTACTGAGGTGTCATGTTACACATCTCAAGGGGAGTGTTGGAGAAAATTATAATTTAAATTGAGATTTTTGCCCCGAGCTGGGCTTTTACACAAGACAAAATTCCTATTAGTTCGTTCCATAGTCTGCAACGACACCAGGCATAATAATGAAACGATCTTGATAAAATGCTAAGTAATTGTGAGTCCAACAAAGCAGCACATTAAAATTAATGTTTTTCAGCATTACTGAAAAAACAAATGACTGTTTCAAGACAATAATTCTGAAAATTAATTTCAATATTTAATTTCTTATCACATCTGAAGATTGTAGATTTTATCTTTGAAAACCATTTGTCTACATAATTTTACATTTCCCAAATGCTACAGGGATGTTTAGATAAATGTAGTTTCAAGTTTGCTAATTAGTTTTTATTGTTATTTAAATACACCCTCTGATTTGTATTGCACTAAACAGTTCAAAACATAAAACAGCTCAAATTAAAATCAATGTTTCTGAGTTCCCTCTTGTATTTCCATAATAATGAGCCATAATGTTAACCACAAGCTGAAGAGTATCTGTCTGATCTTTCCAGTTCTTTGTCCGTTTATGGAGAAGTATATTGACTGGTTCTGCAAACATGAATATATCAAATGGTTGAGTGAGCTGCTGCAACAAGTTTTAAGTGAGTTTTACACTGTGAAGGATTCTTTCACTTTTGCAAGGCCTGCATATCGATAGAATTTCCTTGTCTGAGAGGTTCTTTTCACATTGCTAGCCTATTCACTGATATACAACTTGAGAAAGCGAGTGACATTCAAGCTAGGTTATTACATTATGGCAATCTAAATGCACCATTGGTGTCAAAATATGTTTACACTGAATTCATGAACTGAGCATCATGGGTGTTGATTTCTGTTTCTCTGACAGCATGTGTGTCCAACTGGTTAGGGCTTAGGACAATAGTGACACAGTGCCTTTAATTAAGGAAATATTTAAGAATACTCAGAATATATATATTCTTACTATACAAAATATTAAAATCTGTAGTTAAATGAAGAAATTAGGGAAGGCTCTCCGAACTTAAAGAAAATGTATTTAACTACACAAAGTTGAGAGGTAGGTCAGATAAGTGAACAAACTGTAAATACGGTTAAGAGGTTGAACACGAGGAAGAAATGAGAGTACAAGAAAGAGCGAGCTAGAATGAAAAATGGGTAGCAAGAACTCCTACAGGTATTTAAAAAAGGAAAAGAATAAGTAATGTGAGTGTTGATTCTCCAGAGATTAAGAGGGAGTGAACCATGGATAATTAGGAAATGGCAAATTAAATGAACCATTATTATGCTTCTGTCTTCACTATAGAGGTATAAAACATCCAATAACAGCTATTAATGAGGAGGTGGAAAGGAGAGAGAAAATGAGTGAAATTTCAATCATGAGGGAAGCAGTATTAGGCAAATTGATAGAGCTGAGGGTGAACAACTCTCCAGTTCCAGATGGATTTCATTCTAAGGTCTTATAATAGTTAGCTAATGAGCAAGTAGGTGTGTTAGTTTTAATTTTCCCTAGCTTCAGGCAAGATTCCATCTGACTGGAAAGTAACAAACATAACCCTTCTCTGCAAGAAGTGAAGTTAGCAGAACACAGGAAACTAAAGGACAGTTGGTTGGCTTGACATCAGTCATGATGAAGATGTTATAGTTGATCTTTAAAGAGATTAAAGCTGCACACTTGGAAAAACCCAAAGTAAAAAAGGATGAGTCAGCATGGTTTCATCAAAGGGAAATTTCACTTAGCCAATTTATTGGAGTTGTTCGAAGGATTACCATGAGTTGTGGATAAAGTGGAGCCTTTGGACATACAGTACTTGCATTTCCAGAAGGCATATGATAAGGTGCCAGATAAAAGTTTACTGTGGAAATTAAAAGCTAAATAAAAAATATGGGAAGGTAACATATTAGAGTGGATAGAAGATTGGCTGGATGGCAGAAAACAGGCAAGATGTCTAAAAGAATCTTTGCCTAATCAGCAGCATATGATGAGTGGAGTCCTCAAGTGATTTTGTCTTCGCCCTCGATATTTTGCAATTTACACCAATAACTTGCATCGGGGAAGCAAAGGCACAGGAGCTAAATTTGCATTTGACATCAAAATAGGTAGAAAAGCAAGTTGTGAAGAAGACATTACGGGGTTGACAAGGAGTCTAGATAGGCTTAATGAATAGAGCATAATGTTGGAAGGTATGAAGTTGTTCACTTTGGAGGAAGAATGCAGAATTCCATGACATAAAGGAATGTGGGTATTCTCGTGCATGAATCACAAAAGATTAGTATAAAAGTATAGCGTGTAACTGAGAAGGTTAATGGGATGTTATCCTTTATTATGAGAGGACTTTAACATAAAAGTGACGAGAAGAAACAAACAAAGCAAACAGAAATTGCTGGAGAAACTCAGTAGGTCTGGCAGGATCAGTGGAGAGAGAAGCAGAGTTAAGATTTCAAGATTTCCAGTGACCCTTCTTCAGAACATTTGAACCCTGGTCTGCGCTGAGTTAACCAGTCTCATCTAATAATGTAAGGTCTAAGCCTTTGACAGTGGGGTAAGTGGCTGGAGATCAGTGTCTAATTTCAGGTGAGGACAGAATTGGCTGCCTGTGATTCTTCTCTCTGTTTTTGAAGCTTGTTTTGATCATTGAATGGGCATTTTGGCCACTCTCGCAATTCAAGATTACTCATTTTGTTCACGGTACACACAAAACAAAACATAGGTAAAGCAACAATTGAAAGAACAAGCACTGATGTGGTCACAAGTACCTCAGCATTTGACTGTCGCTTTGCTTCTTTGGCTGCTTCTTTAGTCTTTGAGTGGGTTAGAGATATTTTGAAGTTATTGTTAAAATGTCAAAGTAACACAATGTACCAAGGAACACAGCAAAGTAGATTTTCAACTCAAAAGGTCATCAGAATGATCAAATAATTGGAGTTTGTGATTTTCAATTAAGAACATAATAAACCCAAGAAGTATTTGCGATTGTTATTACCAAGATATTTTTGGCTTCTTCATTACTAACAAGTGTAGTTCTTTTAATGGCACTGATCTTCACCATATTGAATGCTACAAGATAGCAGGGTGACAGAGAAATGGTGTGTACAATGTCTTATAACTGGCCCCTTCATATTATCAGACATCTGAAGCACTACAAAATAATCACCAATATATGCTGTGTGAAGAGAGAAGAATGTAATCTCTGAACAATCAATTCCAGCAGAGGTCACACAAAGCAGTATTGTGAGTAATTACAATGAACAATAAAAGGATTTCAGAAATAATCTCCTGAATAGCTTCAAGGAAAATGTAAAAGTTAATTAGCAAGCTGTGAAAATTACTGAAGTAAAATCGCTTAAATTGCAAAGGAGATAAAACAGAATGTAATCAAACTATCTCTGTATCTAAAACAGAAATTGTTGGAAATTCTCAGCAGGTCTGGCAGCATCTGTGAAGAGAAAGCAGAGTCAATCTTTCGAGGCCAGTGACCCTTCTTCAGAAAGTTCAGACCAATTCTGAGGAAGGGTCACAGGACCCAAAGTGTTAATTCTGCCTTCTGTCCACCGATGCTGCCAGACCTGTTGAGTTTTTACAGCAATTTCTGTTTCAGTTTCTGCTTTCCAACATCCGCAGTTCTATCATTTTTTTAAAAACTGTTGTAACTGTTTGGGGGGTTGGGGGGTGGGTGGGGGGGTGCAGATTGACAGCACACAGTAATAACTGATGGTATTTGGCCTAAAGGCTAGTGCTGGCTATTAGGGAATGACAAAAGTATCGTCATTCTTTTGCGCAATGTAAGCTTATGTCACCTTTCATGCAAGTGTATGTAACGGGAAGAGTAATTTCACAGCAGTTCTATGATGAGAAGCAGTAACTTAAACAAAAATTAAAACAATGAGTGGTTAACAGAATATTCTTGACTGGCTAATGATTCTTCTCCTTAGAACACCTACAGCATAGAAAGAGCACATTGAGCTCATTCTGTCTGTGCCAGCTCTCTGGAAGGGCACCTCACCTAGCTCCTTTCCCCTGCCTTTTCCCTGCACGCCCACATATATTTTGATAAATATTACACTTTGGTATGGAGACAACTTGACTGAAGACAATATCTAGCCTGGAGGAGTAACCAAGTGACAGAACTCAAGATTTTCTCTTTTCAAAACTCCTGGGAAATCTGACTTTTATTTCGCGAACTCTGGCCTATTAAAATTTCTAATGCTGCTTATCTTATTGATAGAGTTTTTCATTCAGAAAACAGGCGAGGAAAATGGAGCCATGATATTAATGCAAACAATTGAAGATTTTCATACCATGAAAGAACCAGCTATGCACATGAAAGTGATCACTCAGCTTTCAAAACAGTGCATGCAAATACTGATGAGATCCATACTGCAATGGACAATTGGGAAAAAAAAATTCTATCACTTAATAAAGTTTGTAAAGTATTTACTCAAGCCTTATTAAATACTGACTAAAACCAGTACGACTTGAGTTTTGATTCAGGATGAACCATGTATACGTTTTACGCATGTTTTAAACTAGTGGCTTAGACTTTCCTTATAAGAATGCTTGGCAAAGTAAGCTGCAACAAGTGTAGCATCTCCAACAAGAGTTTCTTTGGTTTTAGTAAGCATGTTAAGCATTCAGCAACTGGAAGATGATAATACTTTTGAAATCTTCAACTGATGCAACAAGTTCACAAACAATTACAATATAAAGACCATGCCAAACCAATAAAAACAATCAGATAACGTGAAATTGTCTCTAAGGACATGGAGATGGTGGTGACGGCTAAATGTGATATGTCTTCAATATTCCCAATGTTTAGCTGGATTAGAGTGAGAACCAACAGTATTTGATGTAGAACAGTTAGGACTGATTGTAAGAGACTCCAACACTTGTACATCATGCACACTGAAATACTGTAATATAAAACAAAGAATTGAGGATGCTGGAAATCTGAAACAAAATCAGAAATTGCTGGAGAAACTCAGCAGGTCTGGCAGCATCTGTGGAGAGAAAGCAGAGTGAATGATTCACGTCCAGTGACTGAAGATATACACTGAAGTCTGCATCCTTTGGATGAGCAAGTGAAGAAGGTGGCAATAGAGGGGAAATAACTGACTTGGAATACAATAAATTATCAATTACAAACAAACAGTCTCCGCAGTAGGATGCAAAATACACTGGAAGTCCCCAGCAGGTCGGGCAATACTCATGTTGGTAATCAGGCAACCCTGTCCCTTACACAATTTCAAAGTGACAGCTGATATGAAATCTCATGTCTGACTTCAACTGGCATCTTTATTTGTGAGCCATCGCAAAAACTATTTAAATTAGATTTCTGACATTAAACTGCATTATCATGAGGTTGAGGTGACATGAGAGGTTGAAAAAAAATGCACTAATGAGTTGCTTCACGAAAGGGCTTTCTGCCAGCCTGCTGACAACCATTTCTGGCAGCAGACAAATTCTTCCTCCTGAAGAAATCTGTTTACAATTCTATTTACCAATCCATTTGCTTTTCTTTGAAAAAAAGACCCCATTCACATATGTTGTCAGATCAAAAGCATCTTCACTTTCCTGTCTTTTTAAAAATGATGCTTGGCTCTCAAACACAACTTTTCTGTTATTGACATTTCTTTTACTGTCCATCCCACCTTCCAGAATGTCTCACAGCAGTTTAGCCTTGTTTCAAGCTTGGACATTACATGCTTATATGGTCTCTCTCGTGGTGAAGCATCAATGACCTGTAAAGAAGCTAACAACAACTCTATTACCTTAAAAAAAGCAAAATTCTGCAGATGCTGGAAATCTGAAATACCAACAGAAAGTGACGAAGAAACTTATCAGGTCTGGCAGTATCTTCTTTGGAATAGAAAGGAGCTGGAAAATGGCGGTTTTCCTGTGAGTGACAGAGGGGGGTGGAAGAGTGAGTGGAACAGATTTTGAAGGCGCTCAGACGAAAAGACAAAAGAGATTGACAATAACGGCAAAGGAGTGGTAGAGATGTACAGTGGGTGTACATGAAGTTGTGAAAGAGAGAACACGGGTACGGTCTGCGGAGAGCCATACCCAGAACACAGAGAGAGGGAGAGAGAGAGAGAGTATTTTCACAGGATGAGGGGGTCGCTGGCAAGGCCAGTATTTATTGCCCAGAAGGCAGTTCAGAGTCAACCACATTGCTGTAGGTCTGGAGTCACATGTAAGCCAGACCAGGTAAGGATGGCAGTGTCCTTCTCTAAAGGACATTAGTGAACCAGATGGGTTTTTCCAACAATTGACAATGGATTCATGGTCATCATTAGATTCTTAATTCCAGATATTTTATTGAATTCAAATGCCACCATCTGCCGTGGTGGGATTCGAACCCCAGTCCCCAGAACATTATCTGGGTCTCTGGATTAACAGTCCAGTGTTAACACCACTAGACCATCACCTACCCACATGTATGTGCGTGCATGCATGTGTGTGTCCGTGTGCAACATATTATTGACTCCTAGAGGTTGCACAGTACCTCAGCGGAAAATGAGGTGTTGTTCCTCCAGTTTGTGTGAGCTTTGTCAGAACACCGTAGCAGACCCAGGATGGAAATGTTTGCATAGGCTGGCAACTGTGACACCGATCATAGGGCAGTGTATGCAGGGCCATAACTTCTGATCTTCCCAGCCAACGAAAGAGTAACATGCGTTCACAAAGTGAGAGCACATCCGTTTTTGGAGTGAAATGTGTCAAGGCTTCAGCTTTCCCAACTTCCTTTGGGAAGTAAAACTCCGGCCCATAGGAGTCTACAAAAGGACACAGACAGCTTAAGTGAACTGGCAAAAAAAAATACTGGCAGATGAAGTATAACGTTGGAAAAATGGGAGATTATCCATTCAGTATAAAGGCTAGAAAAGAAATTATTATTTAAATGGAAAGGGACCACAGAATGCTGTGCCACAAAGGCATCTGGGCGTCCTCAAACATGAATCACATAAAGCTGAAGTGTAAGCGCAGCAACTAATTAGGAAGACAAATAGAATGGAATTGATTACAAGGGGAATGAAGTGTAACAGCAGGAAAGTCTTAATACAAATGCACGGAACGCTGCTGAGACAGCAGCTAGTGGACACAGTACAGTGCAGACTCTTTGCTTAAAAGAATTATATACTTGCATTGGAGAATGTTCATTAAAGGATCCCGAGGTGGATTCTGGAGATATTTTATGAAGAAAAGCTGAACTGGAGTGCCCATACAGGTTGAAGTTTAGCAGAATAAGAACTGACCTTTCTTGTATAAAATCCAGAGGGGACATGACAGTGTAGGTGCTGATAGAGGATGTTATGCCTCATGAGCAAATGGAGCAAGTATTTAAAAATAAGGAAACTCCCATTTAAGTTAGAAATGAAGAGGAATTTCCTCTCTCAACGGGTCATGAATTCTTGAAATTTGCTACTCCAGAGGGCAGGGAACCTGGGTCATTCAAGGTTTGGTGAGACAGATCCTTGATTTACAAAAAAGATCAAAGGTTAGGGGAGGCAGGCTGGGAAGTAGAGATTTTCTTCTTTATTCATCCACAGGTTGAGGGCATCCCTGGCTAGGCAGCATTTATTGCCCGTCCCTAAATGTCCAGAGGGCAGTTAAGAGTCAACCACATTGCTGCAGGTCTGGAGTCACTTGTAGGTGTGATACTGCGGTTTGTGGTGATTTGCTGTGGGTAAATTGGCTATCATATTTCCTTCATTACAGCAGTGAACTCATTCCAAACGTATTTTATTTTACTCCATAGCCAATTGCCTGATCACTTCAAAACACATTCTTCTTCAATGACAGAGGAGAGTGAGAGATACACTCAATTAGTCAGCAGGTAGAGAACTACCACAATTGCTCACTGGGCAGGGAGTACAAGTCTGCAAATTTGCAGACAACGCAAAAATAGGTGGAAACCAGATTGTGAGAGGGATACGGACAGTTTACAGAGAGATATTGATAAGTTAAGCAAGTGGGCAAAAAGTTGACAAATGGAGTATACTGTGGGAAAACATGAACTTGTTCATTTTGGAAGGGAGAATAAAAGAATGGAGTATTATTTAAGTGGAGAAAAACTGCAGAAAGCTGCAACACCAAGGGACTTGAGAGGCACTTGTGCACAAAGTAGAAAGCCAGCACACAGATGCAGCAGGTAATCAGTAAGGACAATGGAACGTTGGCCCTTATTCCAAGGGGGTTGGAGTTTAAGACTGAGGAAGTCTTCCTGTAACTGTACAAGGTGCTGGTGAGACCACATCTGGAGCACTGTGAGCAGTTTTGGTCCCATTATTTAAGGAAAGATATCATTTCCTTGGAGGAAGTTCAAAGAAGGTTCACTGGAATGATTCCTGGTCTAGTGGGATTGTCTTATCAACAAAGGCTAACCATTTTGGGACTCCACTTACTGGAG
>JAHRHZ010000082.1:7733199-7768195 GCA_024137785.1 Ginglymostoma cirratum | reverse complement strand
GACCCTTCATCAGAAATCCGATTTCTGATGAAGGGTCTAGGCCCGAAACGTCAAGTTTTCCTGCTCCTATGATGCTGCTTGACCTGCTGTGTTCATCCAGCCCCACGCTTGTTTAGAATAAACTGATTATTTTGAGATCATTACAGTAGTCTAGTGGTTGTTATGTTTATTTCTGATTGTAATACTAAAGAGAAATAATTGACTATTTTGGAATCTCTATCAATACATTTACACTAACGGTGTGACTGATAATGTTACATAGTGCCTCTTGTGGCCACTAAATGTCTCAATTTCACAGCAACTAAAGTACAAGGTCAGAGAAAGGAGCCGTGCCTTTCCTCCTGGAGCTGACTGCCTTTCACAACCTGTTGCCATATTGAAACAATCAAGAACTAATGAACATTACCGCCGGTGGGCAGCAAGCCTGAATTTGGTCAGGACTTAATTTGAATTGTTCAACTCATTGTCACATTCAGCCCTTTGAAAGAACAGATGAAACAGCAAAGTTTGTGTCTAGATGTGTCCGGAAGTGGTGGTCTCTCAGAAAACCTGGAATGTCTGATGGTGGTGCAACTCACTCCTGCAGCAGGCTCAAGACAATGTCAAACCAATGTTAACATGAGCTTTATCATTAAGGTTGCTGACAGTCTAGAATAGTTCAGGGAAGGTATCCTGGAGATTCATTCTATTTGTACTAAACAAAAAATCAATTAATCTATTTGATTTGGGAATGCAACAATGCACATTATTTCATGCATCAATTATCTGACAGAATATTGTACACCCAGTGATGATATACCTTGAATTTTTTTTTGTAGAAGATTTAAGTATCGGTAGGGGTAGCTTTGTACCATCAAATTAAAAGGTTCTAAAAATCAGAGATGTATCTAAGTGATTTGAATTTTAATTGATAAAATATTGTAATCACTTGGGATGTGGATTTTTAAAATAGATTTTGGTCAATTCCGTGAATGTAATTTCAAAAAAAAATCAGACCATCATTTAGGACAGTGACCCAAATGCATCATTTCTTCAAAGGAACGTGATCCAGGGAAACATCGAGCAGGACATCCACGGTATTAATGGATGAAATATTTGTGTTGCTGAGTTTACAGCAAACATAGAAAACAGACCAAAGAGTTATTATTATAGTCTCTAACTTCTGTTTGGAAGGAGGAACAGTTTCGTCCAAGCAGAAATATCAACTTTACAGTTCAGGCAAACAGTGAGCAGAACAGAACTTCTTGGCAGAATCTCAAGAGTGAGACTGAATAAAGGCTGTCAAGCTGTCAGAACTGAAAAGAGGGATTAGGCCATCCGAATTGAAAAAGGCTCATGCCAGCAGACTTGAAGTCATAAAACTGTGTCAGCAGTTGAAAGAGGAGAACTGAGAAGAGACAGTTAAGAAACAAGTTCCAACAAGAGTGATATCTTTCCTCCATTGAGGATCTATAAAGCAAAGTTTTGGGAAGTATGTTAAAACTTTGTTTTACTATTTATGTTACGATCTTTCTAAGCTGTCATATATAAAGTTTTGGTTTTCTTTCTTTTGTATTATAAACTTGAGTTCTTTGGTTAAAGAAAATTTTCAGCCTCATGTAAATATGCTTCAGTGATTATAAAACTCATGATCTATCTAGCCAAGTTTCACTCTAGGATCTGACTTGTCCGGTATTATCTCTGTCTGGGATCATAACAGAGTAGGAGTTGATATAATTGTCATTTTCGTTGACACAAGTTTAACCTATAATATTTATATGCTGGGTAGCTAACTTCAATTGGGTTTGCTTCAAGTTCAGAGTATAAATGCTACCATAAAAATCAATATAAAATTAGATAATGTAATTTTACTAATTTCATACAATGCCTTCATTTCACTTATTTGTGGCAAGGGTAGCAGCTTAATTCCTTTCACAACAAGTTAATTATAAAAACAATCAATCAATTTGGAAAGTACTTCAGCAATTGGTATAATTTAAAGATGGTAGCTGTGCGACATCAAATATGGTGAATCTGTGGGCTGTGCACTTTCACAGTTCACTGCCATTTGAATGTGCTCATCTGCCTCAGTTTTTGAGTTTGTCTGTATTATTGCGACAATGCTACTAACCCTCTGAATAATGCAAATGTAGTTTATCACTCATGCATTTACAAAATGGAGTTAAAATTCATGAGGAGGAATTCAACAAATAAAGCCTGTAGAAATACTTACAAAGATTTCAATGAAAATTTTGATTAAATTGGGAGTACAGGTATGAAAAATAGGAAACTTATAATGAACTTCCTTAAAATTACTTTATTCTTGCCTAGAAGGCATCAATATCTACAACATTTATAATTCTCACCGTGAATGAGAGAAATGCTTAAAAGATGTACCAAAAAAGTCATCATAGTAATACCAGCCTGCAATAAAAAATAATGAGCATTTGATTATTCAGGAACCACAAAGGTGTCATCACATACGTTCCTTTCGAATCAAGCAACAATGACCCACCTGCACCAGTCAATATCATGGATGGAAACCTGCAAATTCAGTTCAAATTGATTTTGGAAGGGACGTACATTATGGTAATATCCTCCCTCTCAACCTGAACGCTCTGTGAAGCTGCACAAAGTGGTTCGCTCACATTTAGCATCAACTGTCTACTGGTAAATGGAACCTGCATTAACCAGGATAGCATTATCCTCGCTGAAATTTAATTCCATGACTGGGGAGCAGGGTGGTCATAGCACTTATAAAATGGGTGAACTTACAAGCAATGTATGAATGATCAGATTTGTGTGCGATTAACTCCTTGCACATTGAATTTAACATGATAGCAACCTCACAATAGGAATTTGTCAGAACACTGCTGTCAGTCAAAAAACTCAAATTCAAAGTACTTGATATAATTCCTCTTAACTTGAAAAGTAATAAAGCAAATCCTCATTTTAGTGGACTAAATTCACTTTATGACAAAATCCCTTAAATTAGTTGACGATAGCCTCGGGGAGAGCACTCCTGCCCTCACAACAATCACTAAACAAGAAGCCAAGGGCCCAATTTCTGACTCTCCCCCGGGTAGTGGTCTTTCAGCGGAGACACACATCTCTCTCAGCAACATCAGATATAGTGGAACAGCTCAGTCTCAAAGCCAGATGATCTTGTAGCCTCTATAACATCACTCTTTTCACAAGGTATTGCTTATGAAAGTGTGATCTCACCTGGATATCGCAAAATGCTTACCTGACTTAATAAGGCAACTAATAATGCAAATATCCAACTGGCTCAAGGCAAGCGAATTAAATAAGGTGCAACTTATCAGCGAGTACCAAGGAGTTTTAAGCAAGTGACAGAAAGGTGAGAACTTAAATTACTCCAGTCTTTTCTTCAAAGTTAATAAGTCCAATCTGGTGAGCAATAGAAAGTCACCATTTAGAAATGCTGAAATAATTTCAGGAACTTTGCAGTGCCAATCTTGATCTTCATCAACTTGAAATATAATTATGCAACTGATATTTATAGTTTCTAGTCATTGCATTGAAAGTTTATATGATGTTATTCTTATTTGGCAATTTGGATTGTAAAGTAGGGGTAAATGGGTTTTTGGTTATCAGTCCAGTGAAGGTGCCTTTTTTGACAAAATGGTTAGAAATGCATTTTTGAATAGTGAGTTGAAAGCATGTGACTTATGCTAAATGATTCAACAAGCTATGTAGTGAGACAACTACTGGCTCTTATTGACTTGAATTTTTTTAAAACCAGGATCTGACATCCCCAGAGACAAAACAGGTTGAGATCAGCAGAAAGATATGTACCAGCAGAAGGGCAGTGTCCAGGCCAAAGGTGGAAAATTGCCTTAAGACAGTTTTAGCAGAGCAGGTAGACAGGGCTGGAAAAGCCCTTACTTTTTCTCACGGCTTAGTGGGGAAAAGTCAGTGAGTTATCTTACTTGTGTATCTTGTGGAGAGATGTAAGGGTCACATCTGGTGAATGCACAGAAAGTCACCAAGAGAAAAGGCTTGTCGCATTGTCCATTCCCTAAGAGATTTTAAAATCTAGATCGGATTGATACTTCACTGGAAAGGATACTGCTGCAGCTAAAGGATAATTTTTTTTGCTGTTTGTGATGGAATCTCAAAGTTGTTAGATTGATACATATATAAAACTGGTTTTATTTTATTTTCTTTCATGTAATCAACATTGGTGCTGTTTTGTTGAAAGTACACTGACAGCTATGTGTGAACACGTTCAGTGACTGACCACGACAGTAAACAAACTGCAAAAGTAAACTGTCAAGCCAAGTTTCACTTGAGAATCTGACTGGTCCAGTAGTATCATTGGGTGGAAATATAAACATAAATCTTTAAACAATAAGATGCTATACTTCTTTATAGCACTTTCCAAAGCCATGACCATTTCCATCCAGAAGGACAAGGGGAGCAGATAGATGAGAGCACTTCTACCTGCAGGTTCCCCTCTAGGCCACACACCATCCTGACTAGGATTTATATTGCCATTCATTTACTGTCTTTAGATCAAAATCCTGGAACTCTCTTACCAACAGCTTCTCTACACCCCAAAGACTGTAGCCGTGTAAGACATATTATAATGCTGTAAATCACTGGAAACATTTGTCACATTAGCCCACCTTGAGTCAGGAGTCTGGTGTTTAATTCAAAATACTGTGTTGGAGCTAAATTATTTGGTTGGAACCCTTTCAATTCTGATTCCTTGGTTTCTCCGAATTGGCTGCAGTCCATAATGTCAATCATCAAAGCCCCTATCTCAGAGTTAGTTTCATCATTTACTGCCATTTATTGACAATACATTCAGGACAGCTTCACCTAAAATGCAGCGCAGACTTCAGAACATTCAACTATTCAAATGTTTTCAGATTTTTCACAAATTAGCTCCACCCTGTCCTGGTTACTGCAGAAGGATGCATCTTGAACATACTGGACACCCTAGCCCACGTTTGGCCTACTTTTTATCTAAAACCAGTCTCATGATCTCTTCAGCTACACTCTACCTGCATTGGAGTTTGCCCAATGCATGGCTGTCTATGCTTCTTACTGTCAAGTGACATGCATATATAGTATCAACACTCCACTCTGGATCTCACACAATGTCCAGAAAACCAGGGTCCCTTTGTAATGCAACATGATGGCAATGTTGGCACAAGGGACCCAGAAGAGTTACTAAAACTGTCAACAGTCTGGAAACTGCTGCTGGAGAAATGAGCCTTCCTGAGTTGCAATAATGAATTGTGTAGATGAAACTCAGTGCTGCTACTATACATCATTGGTGGAGGGAGTAAATATAGAAGGTGCTGGATGGTGATATGAATCAAGGAGACTGCTTTGTCTTGATTGAAATTCTCTCTTCTATGTCTCTCTTCTCACAAAGGTCTTATCTGGTAAATATTTAAACTATTTCAGAAAGTTGCTCTTGAGAATGTGTATAACAGCTTGTATTAAGAGTCATAGAGTTGTACAGCGGGATATAGAACCTTTGCTCTAACTTGTCCATGCTGACCAGATATCCTAAATTAATTTAGTCCCACTTGCCAGCATTTGGCCCATATTCCTCTAAACCATTCCTATTCATATACTCATCCAGATGCCTTTAAAATGCTGTTCTTGCACCAGCCTCCACCACTTCCTCCAGCAGCTCATTCCATACACGCACCACCCCCTGTGTGAAAACGTTGTCCCTCCAGTCCCTTTGAAATCTTTCCCCTCTCACCTTAAACCTATGCCCTCTAGTTTTGGACTCCCCCACCCTGGGAAAATACTTAGGCTATTCACCCTATCCATGCTCCTCATGATTTTATAAACCTCTAGAAAGGTCACTCCTCAGCCTCTGGCATTCCAGGGAAAATAGCCCCAGCTTATTCAGCTTCTCCCTATAGCCCAAACCTCCAACACTGGCAACATCCTTGTAAATCTTTTCTGAGCCCTTTCAAGTTTTATAACACCCTTCCCAGAGCAGGAATTGCACGCAGTATTCCAAAAGTGGCCTAACCAATGTTCTGTACATCCACAACATGACCTCCCAAATCCTATATTCATGCACTGACCAATAAAGGCAAGCAGACCAAATGCCTTCTTCACTATCCCATTTTCCTGCGACTTCATTTTCAAGAAACTATGAACATGCACTCCAAGGTGTCTTTGTTCAGCAACACTCCTCAGGATCTTACCATTAACTGTACAAGTCCTGCCCTGGTTGGCCTTCCCAAAATGCAGCACCTCACACATTTATCTAAATTAGACCCCATCTGCCACTCCTCGACCCACTGGCCCATCTGATCAAATCCTGTTGTACTCTGAGGCAACCTTCTTCACTGTCAACTCCACCTCTAATTTTAGTGTCATTTGCAAACTTACTAACCGCTCCTCCCATGTTCACATCCAAATCATTTATATAAATGACAAAAGCAGTGGACACACCACTGATTCTTGTGGTACGCAACTGGTCACAGATCTCCAGTCTGAAAAGCAACCCTCCTCCACCACCCTCTGTCTTCTACCTTCAGCCAGTTCTGTATCCAAATGGCTAGTTCTCCTTGTATTCTATGTGATCTAACCTTGCTGACCAGTTTACCATGAGGAAACTTCCGAACACTGTACTGAAGTCCACATAGATCACTCCCACCACCCTGCCCTCATCAATCCTCTTTGTTACTTCTTCAAAAAACTCAACCAAATTAGTGAGACACGATTTCCCACATACACAGCCATGTTGACTATCCCTAATCAGTTCTTGCCTTTCCAATACATGTAAGTCCTGTCCCTCAGGATTCCCTCCAACCACTTGTCCACCACCTATTTCAAGCTAAACAGTATATAGTTTTTCCTGGCTTCTCCTTACCACCTTTCTTAAATAGTGGCACCATGTTAGCCAACCTCCAATCTTCCAGCACCTCACCTGTGGCTATCGATGACACAAATATCTCAGCGAGGGGCCCGACAATTACACTAGCTTCCCACAGAGTTCTAGGGTACACCTGTTCGGATCTGGGCATTTATCTACCTTTATGCATTTCAAGCCATCCAGTACCTCCTCCTCTGTAATATGGGCATTTTCAAGATGCTGCTATTTATTTCCCCGCGTTCTCTATCTTCCATATCCATCTCCACAGTAAACACTGATGCAAAATACTGATTTAGTATCGCCCCCACCTCTGCAGTTCCACACATAGGTGGCCTTGCTGGTCTTTAAAGAACTCTATTCTGTCCCTAGTTACCCATTTGTCCTTGATATATTTGTAGAATCCCTTTGGATTCTCCTTAATCCTATTTGCTAAAGCTATCTCATGTGTCCTTTTCCTGTCCTGATTTCCCTCTTAAGCATACTCCTACTGCCTTTATACTCTCTGAGGGATTCACTCGATCTCTGCTGTCTGTACCGAACATGTGCTTCCTTCTTATCCTTGACCAAAACTTTAATTTCTCTAGTCGTCCAGCATTCCCTACACCTACCAGCCTTGCCCTCCACTCTAACAGGAACATACTGTCTCTGGATTCGTGTTATCTCATTTTTGAAGGCTTCCCATTTCCAGCTGTCTCTTCACCTGCAAACATCTGCCCCCAGTCAACTTTTGAAAGTTCTTGCCTAATACTGTCAAAATTGGCCTTCCTCCAATTTAGAACTTTAACTTTTAGATCCGGTCTATCCTTTTCCATCACTATTTTAGAACGAATGGAATTATGGTCACTGGCCCCAAAGTGCTACCCCACTGACACCTCAGCCACCTGCCCGGCCTTATTTCCCAACAGTAGGTCATGTTTTGCACCTTCTCTAGGAGGTACATCCACAGACTGAATCAGAAAACTTTCTTGTACACACTTTACAAATTTCTCTCCATCAAATAGTCCCAAGTCTATGTTTGGTAAATTAAAATCCCCTCCAATAACCACCTTATTATTCATACAGATAAATCAGATCTCCTTACAAACTTGTTTCTCAATTTCCCGCTGACTATTGGTGGGGGTGAGGAGTGTCTATTGTACAATTCTAGTAAGGTGATCACCCCTTTCTTATTTCTCAGTTCCACACAAACAACTTCGCTGGATGTATTCGAAGGAATATCCTCCCTAAGTACAGCCGTAACGTTACCCCTAATCAAAAATGCACTCCCCCTCCTCTCCTGCCACCCCCGTTTTGATCCTTCCTACAGCATCTACAGCCTGGAACATTAAGCTGCCAGTCCTGTCCATCCCTGAGCCACATCTCTGTAATTACTATAATATCTCAGTCCCATGTTCGCAACCATGCCCTGAGTTCATCTGCCTTACCTGTTAGGCCTCTTGCATTGAAATAAATGCAGTTTAATCTATCAGGCCGACCCTGTTCTCTGCTTCGTTCCTGCCTGCCCTGACTGTTTGGCTTGGCCCTTTTCCCAATGGTACCAGTTTCAGACTGATCTCTTTTTGCACTGTCTCCCTGGCTCGCACCCAGCCTCCTTAATAGTTTAAATCCTACCGAGCAGCTCCAGCAAATCTTCCTGCTCATATATTAGTCCCCTTCCAATTCAGGTGCAACCTTTCCTTCCTATACAGGTCACTTCTACCCCAGAAGACATTCCAATGATTGAAAAATGTGAATCCTTCTCCCTTGCACCAGCTCCTCAGCCACGCATTCATCTGCTCTATCCTCCTATTCCTACCCTCACTAACTTGTGGCACTGGGAGTAATCCAGATATTACTACCCTTGAGGATCTCATTTTTAAATTCTTGCCCAACTTCCTATATTCTGTCCTTAGAATCTCATCCTTTCCTCGTCTTATGTCATTAGTTCCAATGTGTCCCATGGCCTCCTGCTGGTCCCCCTCTCCTTTGGGAATATTCCGCAACTTCTCCGAGATATCCATGATCCTGGCTCCAGGGAGGCAACACACCATTCTGATGTCCCACTGTCGGCTGCAGAAACGTCTGTCTGTGCCTCTGACTAGACAGTCCCCTATCACAATCGATCGCTTGGAACCTGACATACCCCTCATTACACTGGAGTCAGTTTTGGTACCAGAAACCTGACTGTCAGTACTACATTCCCCTGAGAGTCCAAACCCCCCTACAATTTCCAAAACAGCATACTTGTTTGAGACGAGGGTAGCCACAGCGGACTCACACACTATCTGCCTTCCCCTCCTGCCCTTCCTGGAGGTTACCCATTTACGTGACTGTGTCTTCGGTCTATCTCCCTCCCTGCAACTGCCATCCATCACGTACATGCCCTAACTCTTGTAAATTCCTCATTGCCTCTAACTCCAACTGATCCATGTGATCTGATCGGATTCGCAACCAAACACACTTCCGGCTGACATGGAAACTCTCCCTAATCTCCCACATCCACCAGGAAGAGCACATCACTCTACTAAAGGCCATATTTGCACCTTAATAATCTACAGGCCCAGAAAATAACAACGTCTTACTGCTCTAAAAACACCTCTCCAGGCTAGCTTAGTACCTATGTTTTCATATTTTTAAAGTTTAATCAAGAAACAGGTCACAATAAAAACACATAATCAAAAAAGAACCCATTCTGCTCACTATTGTAGATTTACAAAAAAAAACCCAGTAAGGTTACACTTAAAAGATTGTGTGGCTCCGAGGGGAACACATAGGTTACAGTGTTCCCATGTATCTGCTGCCCTCGACCTTCAAGGTGGTAGAGATCATGGATTTATAAGGTGCTGTCCAAAGAGCCCTCGCGAGTAAAGATTTCTGAAGGTGGCGGAACATGGTGAATGCATATGGATCCATAAAAAAATGCATAAAAGTATAACACCAAGGAAGTTACAGTAAATCTGAAAAATCACTGGTTCAGGCTCTGCAAGAGTACTGTATCCTATTCCTGGCAGCACACTTTTGGAAAGTGTTGAGAAAGCACAGGGGAGATTTACTAGAATTGTAGCAGGGACATTTTGAATTCTGTTAAACAAACAGATGACTGAAACTTGGATTGTTCCCCTCAGAGCCAAAACAATTAAATCACTGATCAATGGAAGTGTCTAAGTTAAGGTGTTTTGATAAGGTCTATCAGAAGAAATTGCTTTCACTGGCAGAAGGATAAGTAACTAAAGGACACAGATTTAAGGTCATTACTGAGAAACACCTGCAAGATAAGCAATAGATAGCAAGAATTGCAGATGCTAGAGTCTGACATAACAGGGTGTAGAGCTGGATGAACACAGCAGGCCAAGCAGCATCAGAGGAGCAGGAAAGCTGATGTTTTGGGTCAGGACCCTTCTTCAGAAATGAGGGAGGGTGAAGGGAGCTCAGGAATATCTAGAAAGAAGAAGGGAGGTGCTGGGTAAGGTTGGTGGGTTGGTGATAGGTGTGTGCAGGTAGGCAGTGATAGGGATTGTTCAGTGGGTTACCTTTGTTTACATATCGTGCACTTTAAGATCTAAAAGGTTCAGCACCAAAGAGTGGTTGAAGCATGTCCAGTAATAACTTCTAAAAGGTAACTTGATCCCTCTGGGAGGGAAAAAGGCTAGGCCATTGAAAGGAAAACATAGCATTGCTCTTTCACAGTGTCAACACCAGCACACTAAGGTGACTGGTCTCCTTCCGTATTGTAACATTCTAACCATCTTTGGGTCATGTAGCACTTACATATACAGGTATTTTAAATATATGATCGCACTCTAAATTTCAAATTCACAACGCCATTGTGTGCCAACCTAGAAAACCCAACTATTTTGAAAGCCCAGTGTAGCCCTCAAAAGGGATAAAAATATAAATTAACCATGCGTAAAAATGGCCCTGCACCAAATTCTTTCAATTGGGGTCAGCTCTGATAAAGCTTCATCATTGCAACCTATGTTTGACGAAAGGAAAGTTATTTTATATTTCTATACTATACAATACAGCACAGGAACAGGCCCTTCAGCCCACCAAGCCTGCGCCGAATCTTCGTCTTTATTTAGGCCTGCTGCTTATTTTCCATGTGCAGGTTCTATCCCTCTGTTCGCCTCCCATTCATGTATCTATGAAGATATGCTTTAAATGTTGCTAATGTGCCTGCTTCCACCACGTCCAGTGGCAGTGCTTTCCAGGCACGAATCACCCTCGATGTAAAAGATTTTCTCTGCACTTCTCTCCTAAACCTCCCCCTCTCATCACCTTCTTGTAAGCTTGGACATTCCAACCTGGAAAAAAAGCTTCTAACTATCCATCTTTTCTATGCTTCTCACAATTTTGTAGACACCTATCCAGTCACCCTTCAGCCTCCGTCTTTCCAGTGAAAAGAAATCTGAGTTTATCCAACCTCTGATTTATTGAGAGAAACTGCAATTGACGTTCCTCACACAGTATTGGCATAAGCTAAATGTTTCATAATGGTCTTCGATAATAATTTTCTAAATTCTAAATTTTCGAAATCAACCTCCTGATGTAATTCCACAACCATTATGCTTAGGGCAACTCTGAATATAATTATGCACTGGCCTGACTGAAATGAGAAACATAATATTCTGCTGTAAACCGGAACAATTTTTCAACAAGCAACAAAACATGTCCAACATAATTAACATAAATCATCTTAATAGGCTTTTACAGCTGTCATTGAAAGTCTGTAAACCAATATAATTAATTTATAATGTAAGCCTTTCAATTTTTGTCATTATTTTGATTTTAACAATATTGATCATTGGAGAGAGTATCTCTCCAGCAAGAGTTGACAAGAAACACAGTCCCTCCTGGACTAAACAACTAAACTCTCTACAAAGAAGAGAGAGCATACAATGCTGATAATTGGAGACTTTATGCTGCAACTTCCTGATACAATCACAGCATCGTTTTTGCAAATTGTGTCATCTAGTTATCTCTGACCAGTGACAGGGTTTCCAATGGGAAAAAAGGGTAAAATCAAAAGGCCTACTTTTGATGAAGGATTCTTAAAATGTTCACTGTTTGCAAGTCTGGTTCTGAAATTCTAGTTTTGTTGCCAGCGTGCAACATGCTAAAGGTCACTTCCTTGTGCTTTTTAATTGGAATTCTTTCCGTAAAATCGGACTTACCAAGGAAGTGTGAGATTACTGTCCCTTTTGAGCTGTACAATCCCCACCCCCTCTATGGTCCTCTCCTCCCAATCTTAAACTGGTCAAAGTGAATCTCTAACATGAACTTTGTGAATCATTATGGTACTGGCTTCACTTTGTGGATCAGCGTAAAGAAAAACATCACAATCTTGCAGCACCCAATGTATGATACTATTACCAGTGTGATTCAAGTTTCACCAAATGCTGCTGTACCTTTAGATCAAAGCAATTTCTTACAGTCACGACACTGCCGGGAAATTACTCGCATTAATTTGTTCAAAAATATATCACAGAACAGGACACAATAAAACTCCCAACTCATGTCCATATAAGATAATCTTACAAGGAGGATTTTGCCTCACAGGTTTCCTTTTCTCTTCCTCTTCCAAAAACTCTGACTGATACCAGAGGTATCTGATGCAGAGGCCCCAGAATTTCTTTTTTATTCGTTAACGGGATGAGGGCATCACTAGCCAGGCAGCATTTATTGTCCATCTCTAATTGCCCAGAGGGCAGCTCAGAGTCAACCACATTGCTGTGGGTCTGGAGTCACATGTAGGCAGGTTGGCAGTTTCCTTCCCTAAAGGACATTAGTGAACCAGATGGGTTTTTCCTGACAATTGGCAATGAATTCATGGCAATCATTAGATTCTTAATTCCAGGTATTTTTATTGGATTCAAATTCCACCATCTGTCATGGCGGGTTTTGAACCCAGGTCCCCAGAATGTTATCCAGGTCTCTAGATTAACAGTCCAGTGATAATACCACTAGGTCATTGCCTCAAATGAATGGCACACTATTCAATCCATCGGATCTGACACACTCCAGGATCTCTCCCAAGGGGCTAATCTTCAGCAGAAATGCAAAAAGCTTTGTTGCTAAACAGCACATGCACACTCTCATTTTATACACAATGACAATCACGCAAGCCCCAGTTAAAATCATTAGAAAAGGTGGCAGCATGTAGCCTGACCACTGTCCCCCCACACTACTCTTTGAATACATCATAGCTCAATTAAGTCAATACACACCACAGCTACACCTGATTTGAAAGACTCAGCTCTATAACAGTGTCAGCATGGTTCAACTGGTTGCAGTCTCATTTCAAAGAGTCCAGGTTTGAAGTCTCACTCCAAGACTTTGGCACAAAAGTCAACACTGACAATTCAGTGCCATATGGAAGGAGTGTTTCACTGTTGAAAGTTAATGAGACATTAAACCCAGGTCCCATCTGCTTGCTTAGATGGAGTAACAACACCTTTGAACAGCAGGGAAGTTGTCTGTGGTGTTTTGGTGAATATTTGGCACTTTCGACGTAAAAAGTAGATTATCTGGTCATTATTATTTTCTTGATAATTGCTTGCTGTACACAAACTGGTTGTTAGTAAAATATTAGAGACACTGGTGTTTGTGAAAAGCAGTAGAAAGATTCAACTCCTTCTATTTTTATTTTTGGTGCATTTGCTCCAAAGAACTAACAGGACAGCTGAGTGCTAAACTCAGTAATTTCACAATTGGTGTTCAAGACACCTTCAGAAACTCAAGTTCAGTTCTTATACTCTCTCATGTCACCAAAATGAAATAGTACCTACTAAAACACAGCAGATTTTATTACTTAATAGATATGAGATCCTCTCATTTATTACAAAGACTCATTAATTTTCAGCTGGAATGCAGAAGGTAGTTAAAAAACAGCTCTGCCCTGTTATTACTTAATTTAACAAGAGCACTATCAGAGAAATGCAGAGGCAGTCTAAGAAGGAAACAAACGACTAAATAATTTATTTTCAATCTTAACCTGGCCGAACCTTCGTCTCTGCTTGGCTTTATCACAAAGACCTTGGAAAAAGGATGCAAATCACAAATGCCGAGACATTCTACACTTGCTTCAGATCGGCCTTAACTTTAAAAAAGAAATCCCATACAGGTATTATAAAGTGAAAGAACTGAAGGAAACAATTAAATCCTACCAGGTGGTGGATAAGAGAGTTCACTTTGGAGCTCTGACATTGCTCAACTCAATTCAGAATGAAGGGATGAATTATTTATTGTCACATATATCTTGAAGACACAGCTAAAAGAGTTTTGTCGCCACAATCCAGCGCCATTTTGAGGTACAGTAAGGATAAAATGAAATTACTTAAATAAATGTTCATCTTCTGCTCAAACTGGGGTCTCAAGCACAGCTTCAGGGCTTCTGCAAGGTAGGCCTCAAGGAGTCCCATTCCAGGAACAGCAACAACGACGTTAATGCCCCAGGAGACCCTGGCTCAGCTGCCACTGCCACCTTGCTGCCATCCACAAAAATCTAGGCTCCAGGCTTATTGTTGCCAGGAGCCCCTGCTCCAGACACTTGCTGCCACCAAGATAGGATTAACAGGACTGTCTGTCAAGTTTCCAGTTTTGCCAACATTCTACGAACCAAGCTGGAATTTACAATCCATATGAAACAATTTACAATTGGCCCCTGGAATTTCCACTGTTATGTGATCTGCTCCATATAAACTATATTTGGAATCATCTGCAGAAAGCCATCTGGAGTTGTCGATGAACTACACTGTAGGCAGTCCTTTGTTTAAAGAATGAAAGGATGTGTTTAGTGCCTGACAGTAACTTTCTGATTCCCTCCCTTCTCTATTCTAGATGTGAAAACAAGAGGAATTAGAAAATAAAACCGGAGACATACCTCATCAAAACAGAAGTGGTTGTAAAATAAACATTGAAAAAGAATGTCACTATGAGCGATGGATATATTTTCCACTCTGTATGCAGTTGGAAGCACACAGTTTTCAGTTTGCATGGAGAACCCTATTATTAAACTGGTACGTATTCCCTGGCTTCCAACTACCATTTTGTCATGCTTCACTTCAAGCACATCAACAAATCCTTCCAGCACACTCTAACTGATTCACTCATGTAGCACATTGACTTGTGAGGAAGCAAATTAGTTTTAGTGTTTGCACACAAGTTGTGGGCGTCACTACATGGCCAGTGTCTGTTGCCCAAGTGTATACAACTGGGGAAGGGCATTGAGAAGATTTGTCGCTCGGGTTGTGAATAAGGTTGTAGACTTGCGTGCCGAGCCAGTGTGTTTGATTGCAAACGTTTCATCACCCTGCTAGGTAACATCATCAGTGCGCCTCCAGAGAAGCGTTGGTGTTCAGTCCTGCTTGATATTTATATGCCTCGGTTTGCTGGGGTGGTTGGCATCGCTTCTGCAACAAAACGTCCGCGACCAAACACACCAGCTCGGCAAGCAAGTCTACAACCTCAAGCAAGGGCAGTTACAAGTCAATTAACGTCCTTGCTGTGGAAGAAAACAAGATGGAAGATCTGCGGATACTGGAAATCAGAAACTAACATAGAAATTGCTGGAAAAACTCAGCAGGTCTGGCAGCATCCGTGGAGAGAAATCAGAGTTAACGCTTTGAGTCCAGTGACTCTTCTTCAGAACTGATGGTTGCATTGCTCATGGGCCTGAACGGCTGTGGACCAGAAGTCACATGCAGGGATGTAAGGACAGCAGATTCCTTTACAAAAGGGTGTTACTTAATCATTTCAGTTTCTGTGACAATCTGGTAGTTTCACGGTCACCGTCACTGATCAAAGTTTTTTAATTGCAGAATTAGTACTCGATAAAATTTAACTTTCTCAGATGCCTCTGTAGGATTTGATACCTTACCTCCAGATTACTCGTGCAGTAACAATAACACTATGCTAACATAGTGCTTCACGCCATAGAATAAGCAGGGAGAAAATGGGAGACAGAAACCCATCACCAGCTGAAATCCTCGGCAATGGTTGTACTGTTGAGACCATTATTCTCGGTAACTTCTATACAAATCAAATGACCTTTACAGTGAGAAATGCACCAGGTAATGAGCTTGTCAATTCACGTTCAGAAACTTAGAGCTGGAATTTTCTCGATCTAAGCAGGAAAATGGCACGGTCCCACCTTGGGACAGCTTTTCCTGACACCAGGAGACAGCTGCTTAATCCATGGAGGTGAGCAGACAATTTGCATGTTTAAGGTCCTAATTATGGGTGATGTAGAGGATTTGCTAGTCACAGCAGCCTCCACAGTGCATGGAATATGGTCTGCCTCGCTCTGGGTGAACGAACAGAACTAGAATCACAGTGCCCTTTAATTCAGCCTGACTGACTGACCCTTCCATGCACAATCTCTGAATTGCTTCAGCAGCACTTACCTTGCGCAAGGCATCAGAGCAGCCAGCCCTCTGTCCTGCAGCATCGAGAGCCAGGGTACAAAGCTTCATTCTACCAGGAATATCCCTGTTCCAATCTCAATGCCACAAAATGTGGCTGTCGGAGCTCCATTTGACATTGACAGGGGATTTGAAAGTCTGCATGAGAATCCTGCCCTGGACATCTGAAGCCCTTCCAAACAGCAGTGCAAAATCCCTTGTCTGCCTTGATTCAGAATGTTTGAAGCAGTGGAAAGTAACTACTGTACTGAGGTTATTTATGAAAAGACACAAATAGATAAAGGCTCTGTTTATTTCTTAAAAGAAAGAAGACAGTCCATAAAACCTGATGCAGAGAATCAACTTATTTTCATTAGCGTAAGGTTACATTACATGTTGAGGCAAGATTGGCACTGTAAGGAGAACATTTACATCAATCAACAACAACATCCTTTCAACAAAGTTGTGCCATCACAGAAATAGTGAGAGGTACTCTCTTTAAGGAGCTGGAGGGGAATTGCATACATATGAAAGTACAAAATTCACAAAGTACAAATTTTGATCTCGCAGGACAGATAACATCAATGCTCTTATGTCAACCACAGTAAGTTTACAATTCTGAATTGATAGGCGTTTCACTACTTTGTTGTTCAGGAAGTAAGTAACGGCATTCCAGCAGCAAAATGTGTAGAAGCAGCTGAGTGACAGTGCTTGGTTACCAAGTTCCTCAACAATTGACTCTCAGCACCATCTCCAAAGGCCGCTGCATCTCAGTGGTTCATTTGCTAGGTGAGGAGGCAAAAGTGTAATGGAATTATTGCTGAACTCCTAATCCAGAGAATCACTTAATGTTCTGGGGAGCCGAGTTCAAATCCCATGCAGTGGCTACAAGGGCAGGTCAGAGGCAAGAAATTCTGCAGCAAGTAACTCACCTCCTGACTCTTCAAAGTCTAAGGTCAAAAATCACATGACACCGGGTTATAGTCCAACAGGCTTATCTGAAAACACTAGCTTTCGTAGCATTGCTCCTTCCTCAGGGGCAGTGAGAGAGGTGGTATCAAAAAACAGATTTTTTCAGTAAAATATCAAAGGAGCATTCAACTAATGCAAATGTATTTTAGGTTTATTCAATACATTCACATCAGTTGTATGATCCTTTGATCTTTTACATTTAAATTCTATGTCTCAATACCTCCTCTCACAACACCTGAGGAAGGAGCAGCGCTTCGGAAGCTAGTGTTTTCAGATAAACCTGTTGGACTAAAACCTGGTGTCATGTGATTTTTGACCTTGTCCAACACAGTCCAACACTGGCAGCTCCATATCTTCAAAGCCTGTCCACCAACTACAATGCACAAGTCAGGAGTGTGATGGAATAATCCCCACTTGCTTGGATGAAGACAGCCCATGGTTGATCTGACAATTTTAAATCCATTTTCTTGCCTTATCCCTACAACCCTGATTCCTTAATGATTAGAACTCTGTCTCAGCCTATACTCAATGACCCAGCCTTGAGAACTCACAGTGATAAAGAATTCCACAGATTCATCACTCTCAGAAAGAAAATTCCTCGTCAGCTGCCTTAAATGGGTTCCTCCTTACTCTGAGATTATGCCCTCTGGTGTTAGACTCTCCCAGAATTGGAAGCAGTCTTTCCACACCAACCTGTTGAGCCCCTAAAGAAGCTTATATGTTTCAATAAAGTCTCCTTTTATTTTTCTAAATCCACTGAGTACAAGCCCGACCTATTGAGGCAGCACGGTGGCTCAGTGGTTAGCACTGCTGCCTCGCTGCACCAGGAGACCGGGTTCAATTCCAGCCTCGGGTGACTGTCTGTGTGGAGTTTACACATTCTCTCTGTGTCTGTGTGGGTTTCCTCTAGATGCTCCGGTTTTCTCCCTCAGTCCAAAGATGCGCAGGCTAGGTGGATTGGCTACGCTAAGTTGCCCATAGTGCCCAGGGATGTTTAGGTTAGGTGGGTTAGACTTGGGAAATACAAGGGTAGGGGAACGAGTCTGGGTGGGAAGATCTTCGGAAGGGGCGGTGTGGACTTGTTGGGCTGAATGGCCTGTTTCCATACTGTAGGGTTTCTATGATACTATTCAACCTCTCCTCATAAGACAGTCCTTCCAAACCCTAGATCAACCTCGTGGGCCTTCATGGGCATCCATCACCAGTATATATTTCCTTAGATAAAGGAGACCAAAACTGTTCACAGCTGCACTTGGAAATATATTGCCGTTGCTTCACTGTCACTGAGACAAAATCCTGCAAGTCCATCCCTGGGGGCATTGTGAGCCTACCAACAGCACATGGACTGTAGCAGTTCAAGGCGGCAGTTCACGACCACCTTCTCAAGGGCAACTAGGAATGGATAATAAATACTGGCCAGCCAGTGACACCCAGGTCCCACAAGTGAATAAAAATAAATAATGCAGCTGTGGTCAGCTACAGTTTTAGCAGGACCTCCCTATTTTTATACTCTGCTCCCTTTGAAATAAAGGCCGACATTCCATTTGCCTTCCTAATTGTTCACTAAACTTGGACAATAGCTTTCCTTGATTCATGCACAGGGATGCATAAATCCTTCTATGATACAGCTTTCTACAGTCTTTCCTTATTTAAATAATATTCACCTCCTCAGATATTTCAATGTCAATAATGTTGCCTACGCTGCAAACCCCACTGCAGTTATCACTTAATATAGCAAAGCTGTAGTAAATATCATCAGAGTAAATAATGGGGCTGTATACGCTCAGTGAATTGCTCTTTATGCTGAGAATGATGAGCTCCTGATACAACTGCATTGCAACCTTGCTCTTGTCCTTGACATGCTATCAGATGGACTGGTTCTTTTTAGCATTTTGGGAGCTAGTTTTGGGAACGGTGTCAAAGCAATAAATTCTCAAGGAGTCTAAACACCACTAACAGTCCATTAACCACATCAGAGAGAATTTACAAATTAAAGACATTTACTTAGGACCAGGAATTGGCAAATATTCTATTGATTAGATGCACAGATGTTTTGAACATCTCCAGTAATTTTTTTTTAATCATCACTGATGATATGTTAATCATATCTTAACACCAGGCTAGTCGCAACACCTAGTGGCCTTTGGAGAGTACAAGGGGTACTGTGCAATAGATGAGTAAGTTGGGGGAACAAGTATGATCTGATTGACTAGAATGAGCAATGGTTCACCATGTTTGTTGTCTCCAAATTAAATGAATAACAAGACAGCGGCAGATGGTCATCACCAGACTGACTCCCTTTCCAGTTAAATAACTGGAAGTATTGACTCAGAGATTACTTTATCAGTCTCCGAATTTTCTGTCTGAAATGACATAATCTGCAATCTTTGCCGGTCTTTGAAAAGCCAGATAAATTGAAAGGAAAAATGACAGGTAAATCCAGCAACAATTTGGACATGCCCTGGCATACAGTGTTGCTACTTCTGTACTCCATCAGCTCACACGCTTTGCTATAACAGGCAGAAATGTGAATGAATATTAAACCAATTTTCAGAAATTCATCTCAGGCACATTGAAACGATCAAACAAGTTCCAGAATATCACAGCGGTCAAACAGCACAATTCCTTTACTCTACCACCACTGATCCCCAATTATCCACTTCTAATCGGCAGCCATTTTATCCTGAGGTTTTACTGCATCACTGCATTGAACTTCAGACTAGTTAGTGAAAAAAAATTATTTTTGGAAAGGAGGTAACATCCCCTCGCTTTCAAATCATGCGCCTAAGATTTTTCTCCCTGCCCTTTAAGCACCGTTTGGAGGAATGTTACTTGTCCATTCTTAAAACACATGGCACTTTAACAACAAGGCTTCACCGAGACACTGTAAAAACTCATTTGTTAGTATGGTCACAGCTACAAAGGAACAGACACAGTTATTCAGCACTGTGTCTGTGCATGCAATAGCCTGGGACAGGGACAAAGAACAAACAGGGTAATAAACAGAATTGGTAATAGTGATAAATATGTAATACCACTGAAGACTTGTAACTGGATGATTATTTGTGTAAACTGGATGCACTTGGCTTTATTTTACGCTATATAATGGTGCCACAAGTGAACAGAAAGGCTGCTTGCAATGCAAGCTTCAAGCTGATACAGAAACAAATGTGCAATCTGAATCAGGACAAAAATACCTTCAATAATTCATTAGTTTATATCATATATCTTGAAATTTTATTCACTTCTTTCATTGAAAATCCCTGGGTCTGACGATTGAGGATTTGACAGTTCAATTAAACTGGAACTTAATAAAGAGCAGTCAATGTGTGCAATTGGAATCAAATTTAAAGGAGATAAGATGCCGGATGCACAGAGATGCAATAAAATGGAAGCACACATGGGAGAGAAATCTAAAATAACAAACACAACTGCCAAAACCCACAGGATATCTTCAAATGGCGACACTTATTAAAGCACCCTTTGTTTCGGCATTGTATTTCATTGCAATAAAAGAAAATTGAGATTTATCTCTATAATTTACACTTTTCAGTCACAGTCTCTGCAACTGGCTCACGTAAAAATCAGTTAATAATATCACAGTGGTCCATAATTTCCCCTTCATCCTATGGTACCTAAGTAGCTCACCCAGTTATATTGTTTCAACGTAATTGTGTTCCATTGTGTGAGCGTGTTTGCATCAGATAAAACCTCTCTTTGCAGCATCACTGACTTACTATAAATTTCTTATGACAAGCTTCTGGATGAACAACACTTTGTCTTTTTTACATTGAAAAATATCTATCAACTACACAAAGAAAAATGTAACTTAAAATAAAACATAAAGGGACACAAGGAGGTCTGGAGAATTGGTGTGTCTCAAGTCAGTGTTGAGGTGCATGCATGCCGAGACACAAATTAGTGAAATGTCATTTGTCCTCATTCCCTGCACGGCAGATACATGACTCAAGCTGGTCTGCTGGTGCT
The DNA here is from genome assembly GCA_024137785.1 of Ginglymostoma cirratum. Classification (NCBI taxonomy): domain Eukaryota; kingdom Metazoa; phylum Chordata; class Chondrichthyes; order Orectolobiformes; family Ginglymostomatidae; genus Ginglymostoma; species Ginglymostoma cirratum. The sequence continues at coordinate 7,746,997 of JAHRHZ010000082.1, read as the reverse complement.
CACAAACGTTCGGAGTGGGGGTGAAAGGAAAAGAAGAAATCAAATCACATTGAGTTGCTTATTGCTCAAGAAAGATGCAAAGAAACACAAGGTACTCCTTGTCCATAAGGTGTGGTGGGCTGGTGAAAGGAAGAAGATTGTGGTGGGGAAAAATGCTAGAAGTATCAAATACATGATTTAATTTCAATATGTGACACCTAAATATTGCAAGTGCCCCAGCAACTGGCTAACAGCTTTTAATGCTCCTGATAAAACTCAATCATCTCATCTGGTATTGAGAAATGCAAATTCAAATATTTCAACTGATACTGATGTCATTTATTGTCAAAGCACTTGTACTTCAGATACACGCCTTCTCCTTCAGGCTTCTATTACCTCTCTGATTGGAATGTTCTGTATCTCTATTAGTAATCAGATTCTCTTTTCATGGGATATTTACTGCAGCTGATGATCTTGGAACAGCAATGCGCACTCCCTCCATGTCTACCCAGTTTCCACAGCAATCCTCTGCTAATTCATGTTAAAAAAAACAACAAATTTATCAGAAGATACAGTCAATGATACAGTCTATTTTTAAATTATCTGTGAATACAGAAGGCTCTTGGGCTTTATTTTTCATTCTTCATTCAATTGCAGTCCTTCCATTTAAACTCTAGTTTTCTGATTACTCTTGCTGGAAGCCAACCATAGCCTACAAGTTTGGCAGGAGGATAGTAAATTCAATGAATGCTGGCAGAGATTTGGAATTCAATGTGCTTAACTTATCAAACATTAAATGTAGCCCAGATTGAGCTTGTCAAATGACAAAAGATCATTTTTCAACTTTCAGCATTACACCTGATCAGAGTCCTTTGTCGTTAATACAGTTAATTACTACAGCTACCAATTTCTAGAACAGTCAAAGCTTAGAAGGTGCCACAGTTGGTTTAACAGCTCTAAGAAGAGTCATATGTGACTCAAAACACTAACTTTTGTTTCTCTTGTCACAGAGGCTGCCAGACTGCGGAGCATTTTGTCTTAATTTCCAAAATTCTGCATCCATAGTAATTCACTTTTTCTTAATTGGTATAATAGCAATTTTGTGATTTCACTTTCTACCTAAAGCCCTTTCAGCGTACTGGAGGATCTTAACCAGCATCCACGGGTTGATGTACAGGTGAATTCGGATGGTAATATCTTCCCTAGTCTCCTGCATGGCCATTTGATCAAAGCATACCATTTTGAACCAGCCCTGCCAGTGTTCAGTATGTCTTACCTGGAATGTTGTGTATGGTGATGGCAAGAATGAGTAAGATGATGCGCTTCCAACTGCTTTGTTCTGGAGTGGATCTTGGATGATTGACTGCAGTCAAACCCTCGGAATAGTTGGGCTGTTGTGTCCTTTTTCGCTGATAGACTTCTCCATTGTCTACTTTCTCTGAAATGAAAAGAAAAACATCAATAAAAACACTAAAAGAAACATATTTTGCGGGTCAATTTTTACTTAGGTCATCTTGAATCAGATTAAATTCTGAATTCTTCATTACCCTTTTCAAAATTTAAAAGAAAATTACAACTGGAAGCCTTTACGGATTTTTCAGAGGCAATTAGATAAAATTTGGTAAGTTGTCAATCTTTTCAACTGGGTTAAAAAAACAACTCAGAGTATGAAGGGTAACAATCTCCTTTCTCTGGTCATCGATAACACTGCACCTAAAATGAGTTCAGGCCTTTCTTTACAGGAATGCCCCACAACAGCGATGCAAATACAAAACAAAAAATTAGGTCAAGCAGTAAAGCATACCTCACTCTTCCCTACCAAGACAGCTACAGAATAAAGAGATGGCTTCTTCCCAGATTCACAGAAAGAAACAAAAGCTAGAGGGTCTGACATTTACTGAGTAGTGTATTCCAATGTAACTCACTCATAAAACCTGTCATCCAGTCTCTCTGTGACCTTCAACCCTGTGGAAATTTTAAGCCCAGGAGAGTAGGACACCCTCAGCATGTCTATGCCCTCTAGCTACAACACATGGGGCGTAGTTCACCCCAAACCACAAGGTCAGGCTTCACTACAGAGAAGGCTTCATCCAGCTTAGCTGTGGAAAGGACTACCTCTAGATACAGTGGGATGAAGAAGCTTCTGAGGGCAAACATGTGACACGGGTGAAAATTAATTGGAAATGGAATCTCACATTTATAAATATATTATCATTTTACATCATCATCTGTCTGATCAACTGTCATTTTAGCTGCAGCTACAAGAAAGAAGGTAGAGAAGCTGCCTTTCCTTAGTGCCACACAACGTTAGAACCCTGCCTGAAGGAGTGAGACTCTCTTCCTAGTGCCCATCATAGCATACCATCTTGTCAAGTTTGAATGTGGGAGCATCAGATGAATTGAAACCACACAAGTTATTAACATTAACTTTTATTGCAGAAAAGGAAAAGTAAATAAGAACAAATCAATAATGCGTCTTTGCATTTGGGGATAAACAGAGGTGCTTTGCCTTTCCAGCAACAACACATTTACAGGTAATCAGTGATAACCTCTCCCAACTCAATTCCATCAGAATCTGTTGTCAATAAGGTCTGTCGGGCTTTTTGCAGGTGACACTGCTTTACCATATCATGATGAAGGTGATGTTCCTCCTGTTCAATATCATAGATTTCCTCCTCAGAAGACCAGTGCCAGTCTCACTGCTCCTCATTGTCTGTCACATGCATTTTTTTGACTGCTCCAGTAGATCAGAGCTCAGCTTGCAAGGGTAATGCAGTGCATTCTGTCTGTGGTGTCCTGCAAGGAGCATCCAGACCTATCCATTCAAGGGAAATCCATCTTGTTGAGACCTACTATCTGGCTCATGATGCCCTGGTGAAAGAATGGACTGCATTGTACCTATGCTTGGCATCAACATTTGCAGTGATAATGTCATGATCCAGATTGCTTACACCCATTATTTTTAATCAACATAGCTGCTCAATGCATGAGGCACACATGCCAGGTTTTGAAATTACAGATCTTTTAACTCATTTATGTGAAAGTGCAATTGTCCCTTTTGGGCCTCACAGCACTCACAAGTGGAGCCCACTCCCACATACAAAGCAAACTTACTCCAACAACTCCGGGTATGCTAGCATTTCACATTTGCATTGTATGGCTATTTGGTTCAAGTATAAGCAGATTGTTTGCTGCGTAAGCTACTGTAACAAGCTGTAGGTGTCAAATTGACGTAGCATGGCACCATAGCCCCTTGCCATTTATCATAAAAGACTTCCATCTCAATATTACAATCTTCCTGGAAAATTGGACATTCTTTCTTCAATGTCAAGAATCTCACTTTTCTGTTCAAGCAGTATTTTCACAGCTGTCTCAGCATTGCCTATGGCATTCAGAAGCTGTGAAAGTTCAGCTCTTTGTCTCTGGAGGTACCAGACAAAGGTACTTAGGTTTACAGGGGATAACATAGAATCACCTTTTGACAGCACAGGAGGCATCCAATTTGGACCAATGTGCCTGCACAATGAATATATATGAATACACAGAAATACATAATATAAAAATATGAATGTCATACTTTTGTTGATCAAACTCTTTGCATCAGAGTGTGATCCTGTTATGAGTTCAGAAATATGATTACTCAAGACTCATCATGCTGCACAGAAACTAGTTGTTTCATTATATTTGTAACTGACAAAAACATACAAAAAAAGGAACTACTGTTCATCAGAAATGCTATAATATATTTCACAGACAGTAAATTACTTCAACATGCAGGTCCTGTTATTATTATCAATGAGTACATTTTGTGCACTAATACAAACTTCAAGGAAATTAAGAGCTGTTCGGATTGGAGGTTAAACATTTTCTGAAGGCACAGAATCTTTGGTTTTCTTAAAATAGATGTAGTAAAAGATAATACATCTTTAACATCCACCTAAACAATCAGGCAGTTGTTCAAAATTACTTTAACACTTCATCTGAAGGATAATGTTTCTAGCAAGAGGTCAATGCTTGACCTGGAGGATCTGCCAAGATTGTCCATTCAGGTCTGAGAGTGGGACTTAAATCCAGATCGCTGTCAGCTCATGAACAGATTGGCACTGGGCTGCAAAGAGCTTTTATATCATTGGTAAAGATTCAGGGTTCTGATGCTCTTCCTCAAGGTTTAAAGTCCAACTTCATTGTTTGTCAGCAGAGTCAGCTGTCAATCATTATACACTTAGCATAAGCTGAAACTGTGCACCTGAAAGGGACTCTAGTGGTGCAGTGGTAGTGTCTCTCCTCTGGGCCAGATAGCTCGAGTTCAACCTGTTTCTGATGTGTTTTATAAGATCTCTGAACAGGGTGATTAAGAGATATCTAGACTGCATACCCGTTTGCTGTGCAATTGGCAATCCCACCTCTGGGCATTTCATCTCCATTTCTTATCAACTAAGATGATTCTAATGGGCACTGAGTCAGTCTTCCCATATGACAATAAATTTGAAAGGGCTCCACTTTCATCAAGGACTTTAGCATTATTTAAAATTAGACCATGCACTTTGATGGTCCATCCAAAAATAAAAATTCAGAAATCGTTAATCTTTTCCTGTCTATCCACTGAAACCTTCCATTGCTCGGCAACTGAAAAAATTCTAAGATTAATACAGAAGATCCTTCTATGTAAGAAAAATTAATAAATATTTCTTGAAGAAATAATTACCGTTTGGGAATGCCCATTCAATGCACTAATATACCCATCTTCCAACCCAACCTGCCCTTCATTTCACTGCAGTTTGTATTACTGCAACAACTGTGTTTAATGATAATAACAACAGGGCCTGCACATTGAAGTCATTTATTTGTGAAGAATGCTATGACATTTCTGTTGAATATCATGAGGTCCTTCCTAATGCACTTGATGAAACTATCAGCTTCCATTGGGCATTTTTCATTACACATAGGACTGCTCCTTGACAGATGCATGCAAGGCCTAGCCTGGCGAATAACACCTGACAAGTCAAGGCCCAAAACGTCAGCTTTCCTGCTCCTCTGATGCTGCTTGGCCTGCTGTGTTCCTCCAGCTCTACACTTTGTTATCTCTGACTTGAATCAAGTGTTGCTTTCAACGGGTTATTTGCTTAACTGGAGCTGAATGTACTGCCAGGGAAAACTCAATGTGCTGTCGTTCTGACAAACCAAGATAATCAACAGCTCCCTCAGTACTAACCCCACATTCATTACAAACAACATCTGATTTGCAGCCTGGCACAGGCAAATGACTGTCAGTCCTCAGTAATGTCACTAATACTTCTCCGGGTCGACTGTGTGTCAATATTATTACTGCTGTCTTTATTCAACTTTATAAAAACAACATTATTCTTGCCCTCTTCTTTCCTGTCTGCTGCAGTGGCACTGATTAAAATTCGAAACTATTGGAATGGAGAGACAGAATGAGTCCAAATTTGTCTTTAGAAGTGCTGGAAAAAGCACACAGTGAAAGCAGCAGAAACTGGGCAAAAATCTCAACAACATATTGCTTCTTGACTTGAAGGACAGGATCAAGAAGAGTGAACATTGGCCTGTTCATGTGTTGCAGGGCCATCAGCACCACATGCCAAATGCATCATAATGCCTGTCCAGCCTGTGACAAACATATCTGAGCAGCTCTAGTTCATCTCCCTCCGACTCGAAAATAAAAGTCTAACAAGCATCAGAGTTTGTTAGCCCTGAATACACTGATCATCATCGATCATTTATACTGCACCATCACTATCTGTGAAACTAAATTTATTGAAGCGTTTCTGAAAATAAAGTTTAATTCCTCAGACACCAAGAAAGAACAGAGTAAGCTCTGTTTATTTATATAAGACCTTTCATATCCTCAGGATGGCCATTGTGTTTTACAGCCAAAAAATACTTTTGAAGTGCTGTGTTTCATAGACAAGAACAAAGCAATAAGATGAAAATAGTCAATAAATCTGTCTTGCTGGTGTTGATCCAGAGACGAAGGTTAGCAAGAACACCTGAGGTCTCAGCTCTTTAGATACAGCCATGGAATATTTAACATCTACCTGAACAAGTAACTTGGGGCCTGGATTCGTTTCTCATCTGAAAGATGGCATCTTCAATGTGCTTGAGCTGCTCAGAAATGCTCCTGATTTATGCATTGAAATCTTCTACCTGCAACAAGCCACTTGTCTTAAAAAGGATATTCAGAACTCACCTATAAACATAACTCCCATTGATACAACTCCATTCACATAATAAAATGACCCAAAGCACTTCACAGAAGTCACACAGCCAGCTATCTAACGCTACAACAGCTTGGAAAGGTATGAGATTTGAAGGACTTTAGAAAAAGGGGAGAGGGTCAACAAGGTGAAGGGATACAGGGAAATCATTTCAGATTGTGCATTTTAAATTGTTGGCTCTGTAAGCAAAGGGCAAAATTATTACCATATGTTACCAAGGAAGAGTGCAGGATTAGGAATGGGCAAGACCACGGATTTGAATTTGGCAAATGGGTGACAGAAATTGGCAAGCACAAGAGAGATAAGAGAGCAGTAAGTGTTCAGCAATATAATGCAGGCAGTGAAATTCTGGACAGGCGACAGTGAACTTCACACTGGCATTTATTGCCTTGACTGTCTGAAGACACAAAATGAGCTTTTTGACAACACTGAAGGTGACTTAGAATATAAGCTTCCATATAAAGATAGGAACAAGCTGTCTTAATGTAAGGTTGGACGTGGGGAATGAAGCCTCTCTCAGAGTCATGAACGATGCAGGAGAGAGCTGTAAAAAAAGTAGCTGGGACAAGGAATTCCTTCTGGCAGAAGCTGAAAAGGATGAGTTAATCTTGTCACTGTTAAGTTGGAGAAACTTCTTGCTCATCCACAACAGGATGTGGACATGCAGTCGGCTAATGCAATGGAGGTCAAGGATGGTGTGGGAGATCTAGATCTTTGAACCATCACTGCACATCATTTTGAACCTGAGTCTGTGCCAACAAATGAGACTGCCAAGGGGCAGAGATGTAAACAAGGATGGGCAATGGCAAAACCCTGGAGTTGACTTGGTGGAAAAAAGATACGAGTGCATAAGGAAAGACAGTGGAAGAAGATGGAGTGATCAACCATGTTTAATGCTGCAGAAAATAAAAGAAGACACAGGAAATCACAGTTGTAGATGGAAAAGTATCTATAATGTTGGAGCAGTCTTAGGGTTATTGGCAGGATAGAATCCAGATGGAGGATGTGGGAAAAAAAAAGAAGGGAGAAATCAGAACTCAGCTTGGAGGTGGCAACACCTTGAAAGGATTTCAGAAAACAAACAGAAGTTGGAGATGTAATCGTTGTTAGGGGGAGGGAGTCAAGAATTTTTTTTTGTGACAAGAAAAGCACTGATAGTTTTGAAAAGTACTGGATTGCAGATGAGGAAAAGGAGGGGATCAAAAATTCACTGTGAAGATAAACTTACGAAGGGTAGGGTCAGACTGAAAATGAGAAATCGAAGCAGGATTAGTCTACAGAGCCCCTCATGCATTGCTACCAGTCAGTACGATCATGGTAGACTTTCTGAATGAACACTGCTGTGCATATAGAATCATGGCATTTTACAGCATAGAAGGAGGCTATTTGGCCCATTGTGTCTGTATCAGCTCCTGAAAGAGCCAAATAGCTATGCCCATTCTGCGGCATGATCTCCATGGCCCTCTAAATTAGTCACTTTCAAATATACAGTTCACAGTTATATCATACGTCACAGCAGGGAAAGAGACACATCGGTCCAACTCATCTGCACTGACCAGATATCCTAAACTGAACTAGACCCATTTTCCAGCATTTGGTCCATATCACTCTAAACTCCTCCTATTCAAATACCCATCTAGATATCTTTTAAATGTTGTAATTGTACCAGCCTCCACCACTTCCTCTGGCAGCTCGTTCCATACATGCACCACCCTCTGCATGAAAACGTTGCCCCTCAGTATCCTTTTAATCTTTCCCCTCTTACCTTAAATCTATGCCCTCTAGTTTTGGACTCTCCTACTCTGGGGAAAGGAAAGCCTTGATTATTCAACCTATCCATGCCTCTCATGATTTTATGAACCTCTACATCGTCAACCCCTCAGCCTACCATGCTCCAGCGAATAAAACCCCATCCGATTCAGCATCTCCATATAGCTCAAACCCTCCAATCCTGACAACATCCTTTTAAAGATAGTAGGAACTGCCAAAGCTGGAGATTCTGAGATAACAAGGTGTAGAGCTGGATGAACACAGCAGGCCAAGCAGCATCAGAGGAACATGAAATCTGACGTTTGGGGTCTGGACCCTTTTCTGAAGAAGGGTCCAGACCCGGAACGTCAGCTTTCCTGCTCCTCTGATGCTGCTTGGCCTGCTGTGTTCATCCAGCTCTACACCTTGTTATCTAACACCCTTTTAAATCTTTTCTGAACCCTTTCAAGTTTAACAACATCTTTCCAATAGCAGGGAGACCAGAATTGAAAGCAGTACTCTAAAAATGGCCTCACCAATGTCCTATACTGTCACAACATGTCATCTCAACTCCAACACTCAATGCACTGACCAATGAAGGCAAGTGTGCCAAATGCCTTCTTCACTACCCTGTCACCCTTTGACGCCACTTTCAAGGAACTATGCATCTGCACCCCCAAGGTCTCTTTGTTTGGCAACACTCTCCGGGGCCCCACCATTAACTGTGTAAGACCTGCCCTGGTTTGCCTCACGAAAATGCCACATCACAAATTTATCTCAATTAAACTTCATCTGCCATTCCTTAGCGCATTGGCCCATCTGATTGATTACATAAACTTTGATTCTTAAAACTAAAAAATGAACAGTAGACAATGGGATAAACACAAGTGAAAAACACTACGGTGAAGCATACTGAAAGGTTTGGGTCATGATCCTTTAAAAGGTTACCCAAATTTGTTTAATGGAATTAGAACAGAAAAGAGTGATTATATTGGGAGTCAGAACTTAATCAGTATAAAAGCATTTAGTAGATTTTGAAAAGCTGTAAAAGCTGTTGACTTCATCATGTCAAAGAAATCGAGGAAAACTAAACATTAAAGGTCAGGGTCAAGTTAGCATGGAGTGTGTTACACTGTCGTGATGTTTAGTAGCGTTAAGATGGAGTCTTTGGTTTCTGTTTATCTGTGTGTATGCTGAGAGAAGTTTAGTTTTGAAGTGATATGATTGATTAAGATTGACATTTAAATACACACAAACAGTCCACAAATGGACAAACGCTACGCACACCTTCCCTATCAAGATCGAAAATGTCGTCAATTCAATCAGAACATAACTAAGAATTTAAGTTGGTCAAACAGAGCAGCTTGAATCAACGGTCTGAGGGTGATAGGGGAATAAGAGAGAGACGTTGTTTGGCCCATAGTGATAACAAATGGCTCAGAGCTAATAACAACATGAAAGGGACACCTGCAGAGCATGTATAACCCTGTTTATTGACAAGGTTTAATGATGTCATTGTTTGAAAACAAACTGTCATGAATAAAAACAAGCAAATACATTGGAACTCCTTCAACAAATCGCCTGAGAAAAGGAGTGTTTCATTCAAGTACTCTAACCTCTTAAGAAAACAAACATTTGTATTACACAACCACTTGGATGTGTCAATCTGTTTACTTAACAGGTTTCCCTCTAAAATAATATTAGGTCATAGGCATGCAATATAAATCCTAAAATGGTAACCCCTCACCCGAGGGTCATCACAGAATCCCTGCAGTGTGGAAACAGGCCCTTCAGCCCAATAAGTCCACACTGACCCTGACAGCATCCCACCCAGACCCATCCCCCTATAATCACCTAATCTACACATCCCTGAACACTACAGACAATTTAGCATGGCCAATCCACCTAGCCTGCACATCTTTAGACTGTGGGAGGAAACCGGAGCACCCGGAGGAAACCCACACAGACATGGGGAGAATGTGCCAACTCCACACAGACAGTCGCCCCGAGAGTGGAGTCAAACCCGGGTCCCTGGCACTGTGAGGCAGCAGTGCTAACCACTGAGCCACCGTGCTGTCATGTCAACAGACATGGGGAAATAGTCATAACTGATTATTTAAAAAGCTTAGAAGAATTGAATCACTTGAAAGCTTTGACAATTCCACTGTGTTTATGCACTTCTTAGGCTAATTCACGAAATCCTTGAGCAACACTAACGGATATCTCACAGATCGCCAAAAGGTACCTCACACATTGCTCCAACTTCCCAAATGTGCCTCAGAACCTTATCCAAAGGGGTATCTTACCTGCCTTTCCATAAAAATGCACAAACGATAGTACCACTCTAATCTATTCTGCTGTGTACAAGTCGTTTTCCTAACTGTGGGATGCCAAAATCCAATTTGACCAGAGGCAGCTGATCACTGAAACGCACAACGGCATCTGTGAACTGCACATTGCACATACTCTGGCCCTTGCCCACATATGACAAAATCTCAAATCCAGAAGTTCCAGCACAGGATAGCAAGGCCTCAAAGAAAAGCAAATTAAGCACTAGGCATTACATCCGGATGGACAGGATTGAGAAACAGGGGTATTAGGCCTATATCAAATCTTGGTTAGACCACAATTAGAGTACTGCATGAGGTTCCAATCAACATATTACAAAACTAACAGAGGCACAGGACAGAGTGCAGAGAAGATCAACAGGAATTATGTGAAAAATGCATGAGTATGCATGTTTGGAGAGGCTTGACAGACTAAATTTCTATTCTCCTGAAATTAAAACAAGCTGAAGTATGATAACTTAAAGGTATTTAAAATTATGAAAGATTTTGATAGAATGGGTGTAGAATGCTTTGATTGTGAGGAAGGGCATAATGAAAGCCCATCAAAATGAGATTGTCACCGAGAAACCAGATTTGGAAGAAACATTTTTACCCAAAGAGCAATGAGAATCCGGAACTCACCATCACAAGGAGGAGTCAAGGTGAATACAGATGCATTGAAGGGGAAGTTATACAATTATGTAAGGCAGAAAGGAATAGAGACTGGCGATGAAAGATTTTGATGAAGAAACATGGGAGGAGGTTCAAGTGAATAAAAAATGTCAGAGTGGACTGACTGGGCTGTTATATACATGTTATATAATCCTATATTATCCTCTTAGGACTCATCTAAGTCCAAATTGATTGACCCCTGATTCATACACTGTGCCGTCATGTTCTGGTTTCCTTCACCGGCAGAAATAACCTTATGGGGTCTACCCTGTCAAGCCCCTTCTCAGTCTTACATAGTTCAATGAATTAGAGATAGCAAAGTACCTGTAATGTGACAGGAGTTTCTAGTCTGTGAATAGGCCACGCATATAGATTATAAGTAACACCAAGTCATTTTGATGTATGAACTTCATTGTACATATCTATCAATGAGGTGTTTCTCTTAAGCCTCTCTAGTGCCAATAAAACCAGCTTCAATCAGAGAATCTTCCAGCTGGAAGATTTCCATGGAAGTAAACTAAAAATAAAAGATAACTGTGTAAGGTAATTCTGTTCTGTACACGAGCCAACTGCTCTATCTTTGCAGGCTTTCCACTTCCTCTATTAGGCTTTCTCTGTTCCTGTCAGACAGCAGCTCCCAACTGCCAGCTCATATTCTTTCAGCTAACGTAGTCAAACCAAACACTTCAATCTCCTAGTGCTTCATTCCCAGAGACAGATCAATGCTATTTCAGAACCAGTTAAAAGAAACTCGTTTAGCCTGTGCGAGGACTCAAGTTCCCTTTGGCTCATAACCTGAGTGAGGATTGACATCACCTGGCTGGTGTGCACAAACATGACTAGGATTAGGAGTGCCAACACGTTAGGATTCACAATGTTACACAACTGGAACTCAGTCGATCCGTTCGACCAGATTGCACAACAAATCTTACCTACTGGCTGGACCACAGTCCTCAAGAAAAAGAATTCAATTGCATTTATTTGGTCCTTCAGAGCCACAGGCAATGAGAGACTGGGATAATTATTTTTTAAACTGATAGCACCGATAACTTACAACAAAATGAAAACAAAGGTTACCGAGGGCAAAAATCAGTGATAGCTAAATGCAAACTTTCCACGTTCACCTGCTACCAAATGTCAAATTGAGTCTTTAGAACGGGATTAATGAGGGAAATACTGACTTATAAGCGACACGAAAGTAGTGAAAAAAACAGGTATTTACATGACCACAAAAGTGCATATTTTCTGTTTATGATCTGAAAAGGAAATGTTGGATTCTAGTTTAACTGTTGTGATTGATTCAATCTTTGTCTTCATTCCTCCCGACTACATGTCTTCTGTGCTGCTACTGTCAATCAAACTCTGTACTCGACTGTCGAGGCGAAACCAGTAAGACAGAAACAATGCATGTGCAAATACTGGATGAGCACAGCAGGCTGATTACAGGGAAATATGGAAAGTGAACAAAATTATACTGAATGAATATGACAAGCTTAACAAACCAGAAATAAAGCAAGGAAGCTATCACATCAGAGTTTCAGCCCAAACAGTTTGCGATCAGCTGCCAAAATATCAGTGACTGTTACTTGCAGCATACTAATCCTGTTCAATTTGGACATGAATGAAACAGTCCCTTTGGGCAACATGTCAAACTTGAAGACAGACAAAGTATTCTTTTAGATTCAGAACTATGAGGCCACCATATCACTACAACACGACACTAGTTTCTGAAGAACCCCTGCTTCAGATTCTGGTCTTCAGTGGAAACATGTCTTACTTATTCAAGGGATATGGGCAGTCTGGCTAGGTCAGCTTTTATTGCCCGTCCACAGAATGAAATTAATGCTACCACAAGTTCAATTATGGAGCTTGCAATATCTAAAACAGGTTACGCACAGTGCAGTAAGAAAGAACAAGTGCATTGCCCACATGTCTGCCAACATTGTGCTCCACAAATTTCTCCAACCATTCGCACTCGTTTTGAATTAAGACAGTGGAATGATAGCAATAAAGTCACTGGAGGGAGAACCTGCAGTTGAGAAGAGCAGCAGCCTGAAAGAAGCTGTCACTCATGTTCACTTAATGCCCTTATGAACTGCAAGTATGGAGTCTGCCAAATCTGTGTCAGCATGACTGATAAACTACTCGATAAACTACTCGGCAAGGATGGTGTATTGGCAGATGTGTGTAGATGGAAAAATGGGTATGGATAGCAAATCTAATGACGGGTGGGAAATTTCTAGGCCCAAAGCAATTTGAGTTTCTTCTTGAATTGTGAAATAACTCCTACTTATACTGCCAAGCCATGGACAAGGGGAGAGAAAGCTATGGCAACAAACAATATGAGCTCCCATTTCAAACCTGGCCAATCTTTCAGCAGTGGCAATTATCATTGTATGTTGCCCCTTATATATTGGTCAAGGGTAATGAAGGAAGAAACAACAGTAATACTTGAAAAGCAAATGAAGGTTTGGCAGCAGAATAGCATTATTCAGTTGCATAAACAAAAATAAAGCATCACTGGAGATCAAAACTAAAACAAAAAGTGCTGCAGAAACGCAGCAGGTTTGGAAGCATTTGTAGAGAAGAAACAGAGTTGACATTTTGAGTCCACCATGACTCTTCAGAACTCAAGAACATTGAAATGGGTTTCAGAAGAAGAGTCATACTGGTTTGAGATGTTAACTTCATTGCTCTCTCCACAGATGCTGCCAATTCTGCTAAGTTTCTCCAGCAGAGATAGTAGGAACTGGCGATGCTGGAGAATCTGAGATAACATGGTGTAGAGCTGGATGAACACAGCAGGCCAAGCAGCATCAGAGGAGCAGGAAAGTT
>JAHRHZ010000082.1:7611695-7732799 GCA_024137785.1 Ginglymostoma cirratum | reverse complement strand
TCTACACCCTGTTATCGAAGTTTCTCCAGCATTTGTTTTTATTCAATTATTAATGTGCAATTAACTAAGGCATCTGCCAGTGTTCAAATTATTCCCCAATTTCTTTCATTTGTTCTGAGACTATCCAGAGGGATTTGGTAATAAGGGAAATGAATGGAATGAGATGCCAATTATTCCAAACTCCACAAGCCTCCCTGCTGAGGTTGGTATAACAGGGAGTATCCCTAATAGTCTTCCTTCTCTTCATGCAACCACCACACTTGGAGAGAGAAGTGGGTTAGGTACAACTTGAGACAAAGAAGCCAACAATTATCACATGTATGTCACTCACTCGCAACCTCTGCAGCAACTTTGAGCATCTGTTTGCTTGAATGTGCCACAGATGTCCTCACTGAAGTGGGCACTGGATTGAAGCAAGTCTCCACTCAGAAATCTGAGAAACCTTTATTGACAGCTGTCAGCATTTGAATAGACAGTCATGTTCCTTCACTGTTGACCACAAAATCTTTGTGACAACACTTTGATCCAAAATAAGTTCCTGGAAGCCATTGGAAAAACAGGGTTACTATGGCTGGACCAGTTACATATGCCATTTAATTATTTATTAAGTATAATAACATTGTTCGGCCTTTTACATCATGATATTCCTGTCTTTGAGTTTCTTTTATGCTATTTGTGTCAGATAACAAGGATCACACTATTATCACCAAAAAAAAGCTGTTTCCTTCTCAATACTAAGAGCTCATACTTTCATCACTCCCTGCACTGCAACGTTCCAATTTACAGCTTCTCAAATTCTAAACAGATAAAAACAGCCTGACCTTACCACACTAACCCTAGATTCCATCTAAGTGGATAATATACATTGAAGTGCCAAGCATCAAGAATTCATACTGAGTTCCATCAGTATCTAGGAGGGACGTGCAGGGCATTCTGTGTACAAAGACCAATCTGATAAAATAAATGAACAATCTGCACCAATTTAGAGTGTTTTGAATGCAAACAAAAAATTCCATGGAGCTCCACAGAGATTTCATTAGATAATTAATGACAGTAAGCCAAAGCAGGAGATAATGGAAAAACACTCAATGTTTAATCCAGGTGTCAGTAACCTGGAGAGTAAGTGCCTTTCTCTTTAATTTAGTTAAAAACGGTCTTTCTCAAGAGCCTCGGTGCAGCTACTCAAATACCAATAATAATGAGAACAAGAGACAAACACATTCGCACAACATTTTAAGAGTTTATTTTCAGCAAAAGTTGTTCATGGCATGATACCTTCAAGCAAGTACTATGTTAATAAAAGCTTACAGGACAAAACAAGCCATTTAATACTTGTCAATATAGGCTTGATCAATTAAGGTCATAGCTGCTCCCGTTCTTAATGACCTGCACACAGCTCCAGAGCCATGGGTTACAGATGTCTAGATTTGTCAAAGGTGTTTTAAGGAGGTTTTTGATGAAGGAGACGGAAGTAGAAAGATAGATAGGGTGGCATGGTGGCTCAGTGGTTAGCGCTGCTGCCTCACAGCACCAGGAATCTGGGTTCAATTCCACCCTCGGGCAACTGCCTGTGTAGAGTCTGCACATTCTCCCCGTGTCTGTCTGGGTTCCCTCCCACAGTCCAAAGATGTGCAGTTTAGGTGGATTGACTGCTAAATTGCCCATAGCATGCAGGCAAAGTGGGTTAGCCATTGGAAATGCAGGCTTATAGGGACAGGGTAGGGGTGTGGGTCTGGGTGGGATGCTCTTCAGAGGTTTGGTGTGGACTCAATGGGCTGAATGGCATGCCTCCACATGGTAGCGATTATATGAAGTCTGCAGTAAAATAACATAAAGAACTGCAGATGATGGAAATCTGAAACAAAAACAGAAATTGCTGGAGGAACTTAGCAGGTCAGGAAGTATCTATGGAGTGAAAGCAGAGTGACTCTTTTTCAGAACTCTGTTGCTGGACTCTAAATGTTAACGCTGCTTTCTCTCCACAGATGCTGCCAGACCTGCTGAGATGTCTGGGGTGTCAGGTTCAGAATGTATGGCCTCGGCTCAATGAGATGAATGAAGGAGGAACAGACAAGATTATGGAAAGAGGAGCTGAGAGTGAGGCTAGGGTTACGGGGGCGAAGGGGGTTACACACAATGGGAGCAGAAATGCGAGGCAAAATCTGAAGTGGAAAACATTCTTCTTAATGCACGATTCTTGCTGGGCCGTAGTACCTTGGTTGCTGGTATTAGTTTCCATTCGTTGCTCACTATTTATATGGAGGCTTGGGGAGCGGTGGTGAGGGAAAATGAAAATGAAGAATAGTGTTCGTGATCTGAAGTTGTTGAACTCAAGATTGTGTACTTCTCTCACTTACACCTGGTCTACCTCTGACTCTTCCTTTCCTTGACTTCTCTATTTCCATTCCTGGGGATAAGCTGTCAAGTAATAACCATTCCAGATCCACAGATTCCTGTAGTTACCTTGGCTATACATCCTCACACCATTGTAAGGACTCCAATACAGTCTGTCAGTCTCTCCATCACATTTATTCCAATTATGCTCTCTTCCCTGTGGCTGCTTCCAAGCAGTCTTACTTTATCTCCAACCCTATCTTGGTTGATAGAGGCCTCATCCATGTCTGACCCATTTCTCGCAGTACTGGCACTCGCCCTTCCACTCCCTCACAGAACACTACAGGATTCCCGTTGTGTTCACTGTCCAGCCTACCAGCCTTTGAATTCAAAGGATCATCCTCTCCTGTATCTGCTACCTCCAA
The DNA here is from genome assembly GCA_024137785.1 of Ginglymostoma cirratum. Lineage (NCBI taxonomy): Eukaryota > Metazoa > Chordata > Chondrichthyes > Orectolobiformes > Ginglymostomatidae > Ginglymostoma > Ginglymostoma cirratum. The sequence continues at coordinate 7,730,040 of JAHRHZ010000082.1, read as the reverse complement.
AAGTATGCCAGGTGACTGCTTCATGGAATATCTCCACTCTATCTGCGAGAATGAGGCCAATCTTCCAGTTGTTTGTCATTTCAACACACCATCTTGCTCTCATGGTAACCTTTCTGCCCTAGCCCTACTGCAGTGTTCCAGCAAAACCCATCACCTGAGAAAAATTGAAAAATAAAGTTGCTGGAAAATCTCAGCAGGTCTGGCAGCATCTGTGAAGGAAAAAACAAAGTTAACGCTTCGGGTCCAGTGACCCTTCCTCAGAACGGATGGTGGCTGGGAAAATGTCAGCTTATATGCAGAAAATAGGGAGGTGGGTGGGGTAGGGAGTAAACGATAGGATAGAGCCCAAAGAGAGAGAAAGACATTTGGACAGACAAAGGATTTGCTAACCATCAGGTTGGGAGGGTGAAGTGTGCGTGGGGTGGGCGGCTGGGACATGGGAGGGTTTAGGCCCTAAAATTATTGAACTCAAGATTGGGTCCGGATGGCTGTAGGGTCCCCAAGCGGAAAATGAGGTGCTGTTCCTCCAGCTTGCGTTGGGCTTCGCTGGAATACTGCAGCAAGCCAGACACAGAGATGTTGGCCAGGGAGCAGGGTGGTGTGTTAAAATGGCTTTTTTTTAATCCTGATTTACAGCATCCGCGGTTCTTTTGGTTTTTACCCAAGAAAAATTGCTGTTCACGTGAAGTACAGGGAATCTAGAATTCTGCACAAAATGAAAATGCTGTATTCAGGCTAAGGAAGAAAGGCAAGATAAAAGGATACTTTACGGACTATATTTACTAGGCTTTTGGATAAGCATCAATACCAATTTGCATATTAGTGGACTGAACCATTCCAGAATACAAGCAAACTCTCCTGTAAATCACAGGTTACGAAATAGTCAGTCTTGATGGAACAGAAGATCAGTCCTTAAACTTCAGGTCTTTCTCACCAACATTATTATTCCTTTTGCCACTACACTAACCTGTTTTTTTCACCCAGAAATAAGGATGTATTAGAGAGTTGACCAAACACACCACTCAGTTCAAGGGCAACTTGGGATGGGTAACAAATGCTGGTCCAGCTAGTGTCACCCACATCCATAAGACCAGAAGAAACAGGAACAAGCCTAGACGGTCCAGCCCATTGAGCCCGCATCATCACTCAGTAGGATTGTGGCTCAATGACGTTACTCACATCTATTTTCCTGCCTTTTCCCCATAACCCTTGCTTCCCCAAATGATCAAGAATCTCTCTCTCTCAGCCTTAAAATACACAAGGACTCTATCCCCACAGCTCTGTATGGCAAGAAGTTCCAAAGTCTGTCAATCCCACAAGTGAATGCAAAGAACATACTGTGCCTGGAACCTGGTCCCCTGGCTCCCCAATTCTGTGCTCGGCAAGATGTGGAACATGAATCTGGGGGAGCAGCACATCTCTTATTTCAGACACACTGCTTGGCATCAAGCATTCCCAGGTCAAGCACAACACATCCAGATGCACTAAAGATCCGTGAATCTGAACCCAACTTCGGGAAAGTATTCCCCACTGTATCGGCATGGCAGTTCCACTCCTTTTAAACGAAAAACATCAAGATGACTTGAATATCTGTTCATCCGTTTCAATTTCCTGTTAGGGGAAATTGTGTGAATTGGAAGCAGTTTTGTGATGTGTGTTCAATATAGGTACCCAAACTGATTTCACACAGTACAGATCCTGGAATGGACTGGAACCTCGGTCTTATAGAGTTGCAGGGCCAGCATCTAACCTACACTGCCACCAAGCCTGCCTTCCCACCCCAAAATAAATTCCTGAGAAATGACATAATTTGAATTGTGGAAAATATATTATTTAAAATTCATTCATAGGATGACGGTACTGCTGACCATGCCAGCATTTACTGTCCATCCCTCACTGCCTGGAGGGCAATTAAGTGTCAACCACATTGATGTGTGTCTGGAATCACATGTTGGCCAGACCAGAAAAGGATGGCAGATTCTTTCCCCGAAGGACATTTAATGAACCAGATGGGTTTTTCCAACAATTGGCAACAGTTTTGTGGTCATCTTTAGACTGTTACTTTCCAGATTTTGTTTTCATTGACTTCAAATTCCATGGCAGGATTCGAACCTGGGTGCCCAGATCATAACTTGGGTCTCTAAATTAATAGCCTAGTAATAAAACCACTGGGCAATCACATCCCCAAATAAACTGACAGACATTCTGGAGTTTTGCTTCATCACCTTTTTAATAGATCAGAGAATATTTACCCAGAACCCTCCTTCAAGCGCTTAGATGGATTCATGATAAATTAGCTTGAATACTACATGCAAAAGTTAAAAGATCTTCTTCATCCTACAATTTATATTTTGAATATGTACCATTTCTAAAGGGTGCTAAAACAGTTCCAAAGAAGAATTATAGCACAGTCAAAACATTAACCCTATTTCTTGCTCCACAGACGTTGCCAAACCTGCTGAGTTTCCACAGCTTGTTCTTTTTACTGCTGAAATCTTTGTCACTGTAACACCACAGATTGCTGTGGCGCTATTTTTAAAAAATGAACACCATGCTGGCATATAAATAAAGTGCCTCTGAATGTTGGCTACACCCAACATAAAGGCGTTTTTCTTTTGTTTTAAAAGGCAAGTCCCCCCTGTGTGAACTAATCATTGAATCTGACAGCAGTGCAGCAGGAGATCACTTGGCCCATATTGTACCTCTGTTGGCTTTTTCAAAGAACTATGCAATGTGACCGACTCTCTTGTTAACGGTACAAACTTTCATGCAAGCATATATATGTAATTTTCTTTTCAAAGTTACTGATGAATCTGCTTCACCATTTCTTAACATATTCCCCATTCTTGCAATTATGATGATCTGGAACCAGTCAAACTACCTCAGTTTGGGTGGGATGGCAGATTTATCGTGGTTCTATTCAGTTAATATCTCAAAACCAATTAATTTTGAGAAGGGAAGTTCAAGCAGCCAGCAGTTCCGCTGTGTTTTAAATTGACAACTTTCTGCAATCATTCAGAATGACATTTCTACAGTGCCTTCAACTCTCAGGCTTCTCCACTCGAATAAAACAACCATCCAGATTTTCAACAACATGAAAAGGCCAATTCCTCACCCAAATTTTAAACAATTGAAATGATTTCAGGAAAGTTCTATCAATTGTGTTGCGATTCCTTCCAAAATAACAAATGTCTCAATTTACACTGAAGTGTCCTGCTTCATTGTTGCTAGCAGCAACAGACAGATGTGTGGGTTTGATCGGTTTCGGGAATTTTTTGAAACAATTTGTCATTCATTTTGACATGCAATTGCTTACAGCTATTCTTATTATTCTCAATGAATATATTAATTTCATAATTACAGCTGGTAGTTGCCGTAAAAGAGATAAGGTGTTCAATATTTTTCTTCAAACCACATATTTTTAAAATTATATGTCATTCTGTTCAGGTTTTTGCAATTTTGATTAACCTTTGAAATACTAAAGTCACTTTGCTGCCACTATGGCAATATGTGCATTTACCATCTAAAGATGCAATGATGTTCTGTGCAGCATTCAGTTCAGTGTCACCTCTATTTAAACATATTTACATACACATAATCACACTTTATAATGTCCATATAACTTGCTTTTTCTCTTCATATGGTAGTTGCTCTTTTGCGGGTACAGCTACACAGGAGCTGAGAACATTCTGAAACTGAGTGTAATGGCAATAATTGTAGAATCCCTATAGTGTAGAAGTGTGCCATTTGGCCCATCGAGTTCACAATGACTCTCTGATGAGCATTCCGCTCAGACCCACCCCCTTACCCTATCCCTGTAACCCTGCATTTCCCATGGCTAATCCCCCTAGCCTAGACACGATGGTCAATTTAGCATGGCCAATCCACCTAACCAGCACATCTTTAGACTGTGAGAGGAAACCGGAGCACCTGGAGGAAACCCATGCAGACACGGGGTGAATGTGCATACTCTACACAGACAGTCACCCAAGGGTGGAATCAAACCCAGATCCCTGGCACTGTTAGGTAGCAGTGTTAACCACTGAGCCACCATGACACTGTGAATCTTCAATGATTTTTGCTGGGAGCTTTCACAGAACTCATTATTCTGTAAAAATGAGCTCAATTGTGTGCTTTACTTGCCATCAATATACAAGTACTCTTAACAAGGATCGTTGGATGGTGATCCAGCACAGGAATTCTGAAACACTTTTCCCCACTTGGAATATCTCCATTGCTTCCAGGATCAGCCAACACAAGGCAACAATGGAGATTTATCCTGGAACCTTTCTGAGCTATACACCTCCACTACTCACTGAAACAAAGAGATGGCTATTTCCCATTTCTTTTGAAAGGAATTGGTTTGTTGTTAACAACAGGATTATGATCTTAGCTGATGTTCTTACAAGACAAGTCACAGGCTTGTTAAATAAAAACCAAATAAAATATGAACTATGTGGTCTTTGACTGAAACACAAGCATACAATGCTGCAGTTTTGCTTAGAACAATAAAACAAATGTTTATTACGCAGAAGAAACATAGATAAAATAGAATAAACCAAACCAGTTATATATACCAAAATCTGAAAGATTTCAAAACACACAGTAAAATACATTCCCATCTATCCCATCATCATCGCTTCACAGTACTCAAACACCAGAGACTTTCCTTCTCTACCACATCTACAGGCGTGACTTGACTGTTTCTCTCAATTTCCAGTCTTGAGAGTTTGATAGCCGCTTCCTGAGTATTCACACAATTGAACTCAAGACTTTCTCAGCTTTGAGTAACCACTCCTGGGTTAACTAAACATGCTGGCCTGCAAATTAAGATCCTTACACTTAGGTAAGCTGTTTGTCAACTTTTCTGAATTATCTCCTATCTAACTTCAGTCAGGACTTCTGAGAAATGAAAATAGCAGATTTATAAGCTCTGGCTTTGTTCCCTTAGCAAAAAAAAATCAATTCCTGATCCTCCTAAGTGAAAGCAAGCTAATATTCTTCAATGTTTACTCTATCCAAACACATTTCTGTTATTATCCCTGTACTCTCTTTCTCCCAAATCCTGGTTTTAAAAGATGGCTCCAGAAACACTGACAAGTTAAACATTCACCCTCCTCATACACTCAGACCAAACCCACAGGCTATCAGTTCAAAATTCAAACTCTAAAAATAAATGTGACTAAAATATATATAAATCACACAAATACATCACAGCAGCCTTTAATGGAATGCAGGCGATCTGCAATTAAGTTGATAACTATTTGAAATTGCTCTTCTCAACTCTCCCCCAGTATGAAATAGATGGAAGCATCCTAGATTAAAACAGAATGAAATACACAGGTGTTTTAATGAATATAAGAATACCTCATCTACAGAATCAGGGGTCTTGATTACCTCTTCCATCCCCATTGAAGTTAGCATTTTCTCTCACATCAGCTGAATGTCTGGGTGCAAGATTCTACAGTCAACTTTCCAGATAAGCTGGAAGTGCATCCAAGCTGGAAAGGGCAATGTTGGTTAAGGTTTGCCCTGATACTAATCACACTGACTAATTTCCAGATCACAATCAGCATCTGGGACCAGTCTGGCCAACGATTTCCCCGCAGGACTCCTCAGTAGTACGAAAAGATGTCCAAAATTATCGGAACATAACCAGCCTGTGATAAAGAACATGCAATAAGAATTTTCAAATGATTCACCTTAATAAAACAAGGAAGTGTGTTTTCTTGCCCCCTTTCTCAGCCTTGGTGAAAGAATAGATTCACACTTATTTTGTTTCCTCTCAATAATTAAGAGATGCTTCTATCAACTAATTAACACCTCAACAATAAAAAACAGAAGAACTGTGGGTGCTGTAAATCTGAAACAAAAACAGAAATTGCTGGAAAAGCTCAGTAGGTCTGGCAGCATCTGGGGAGAGAAATCAGAGTTAACGTTTTGGGTCAAATGACTGTTCTGAGGAAGGGTCACTCGACCCAGAATGTTAACTCTGTTTTCTCTTCACAGATGTAGCCAGAATTGCTGAGCTCTTCCATTAATTTCCGTTTTTGTTTCAAATTAACAACTCAGCCTTTCTTAGAGAAACAACCCAAGAGCAAATTAATTTCAGTAGGTTTTGGTATACAATGACTTTATTTGTAGGCAATTCAGCCATGCCTGACTCATAATTGCAGTTGCTTCAGGAGTTATTCCACTGTAATTACTCTGCATTTCTGTTTAATACATGACAGAATAGTGGTAAAATAACAAATCAAATATTGAGGCAAAATTCAGCGCCCACACACCTAAGTGCCTGAGCTGAGTGCTGCTTTTAATTCTACAACATGGAGGGAAAAATATAACCAAGCGTACAAAGGAGAAGAGCAAAGATAAACAATAAAAACTAAGTAGGATGCAAAACAAAGCAGATTCAAACTAGATTGGCAAAAAAATCACAAACTGTTCCAAAGAATTTTGCAAAGAGGACCACTGGGAAACATATAAATGTGAAACAAAATTTACTTAAAGAAAGCCTAATGAAGAAATTGAACAAATTACAAATGCACCAGTGGGAATATTTATTCCATTAGTCTATTCGATTTTAGGAAAGGAAATTTTAGTATCAAAAAGGAACCTGTGTGTATTTTCTTGCTGTTTAACAAAAGGTAGAGGAACAGTGTTTCAGGAAATGACAGAATTATAGTTGATCCAAACTTGAAACCTTTGATAACTAGAAGCTACAGCGTACTGACAGTCTACTTTTGATAGCGCTCAAGAATAGACGCAGGGATTAGAATGTACAATATTCTGTGCTCATTCATTATAGTGGAGGTAGTATGGCAATTTTTTGATACCAGTTAGTTTGGAGGATTTTAGTACTTTGCTGGCATGATTCAACAGTTGATTGGTTGGCCACATCAACAGGAGATTGTATCACAAGTGGGTGGTACCATGTCGCTTGAACCAAGTCCAACAAGGCTACATCACTTCAAAGGCAGGTGAGTAATGAATAGACCAGATGCTGGGAACCTGAGCAGGAAAACAGTGAACAGAACAGGTCAACATGGAAAACAGAGGGCTCCAAGGTGCTATTGATAAAGGAAGGAAAGTTGGATGTACTGTATCCATACAGGCTGGGGCCATCCAGACAGGCACATAAAGGAAGTAGGGTAGCAGCCAAACTGTGGAGATCACTGGCAAGACCTGAAGACTTTTATTACTGAAGACCTGGAGACAGCTTTGTAACAACTTGAATAACCTCACATTAGTGGTCAATGTCAGAAAAGCCATCTTTAAAATCCATATCATACTAACCAAACAAGCAGCCTCATCCATGGCTCAATCACCTCAATTACCAACAATCTCAATCAATCAGGCCTCATATCTACCATTTATATGTTCCACCACAGCAGGAGAGTGTTAACAAACTCCATTTGCACACCATTGCAGCCAACCGTGATCTTGTACCTGATGTTGCAGCTTCTATTGCTCAACAAGCAGGAGTCACTCCATGTCAGAGCTCAGGCTGTTATCATCATGGTTATGGAATACAGCATATTCCAGGGACTTCCACAGTGACAGGCATTTCCCTCCAGCAGAGTACTAGTATTGCTGATGCAGTGCTCAGAGCAGTGGCAGTGGCTCAGAGGAGCATGATTCTGCTGTCCTCTCTCTCAACGTGTCAGCGTACAAACTCTCACCTTTGCCACTTCAACAGTGAGGCTTTGCTGTTGCCTGTCAGCCATTGTAACCCAGATTGCTGCTCCCTGGGCCAAGATGGTGCTGTCTGCAGTCTGGTTTTCTTGGTCCAGAGCTGCTCAAGGTTGTTCACCCAGTCCATGATCAGTATCCCTCTGAAACAGTCAGTTCTACCAACGAGGGTAGCACTGCATTAGAGCATTAAGACCGGAAAGGCACATATAATACATACACTGGAATTAGGAGGAGCAGGCCAGTCAGCCCTGAAGCTTTCAATAAGATCATGGCTGATCTGATTACTCCACATTCCGGTCTACACCCAATAACATGTCACCTGTTTACTTAACACAAATCCATCTCTAGTTTATATTCAAATATTCAAACACTGCGTTTTCACTGCCTTTTGAGGAAGAGAGTTCCAAAGTTTCACAACCCTCTTGGAGAGAATATTACTCATCTCTGTCCCCTTTTTTGTGGCCCCTAGGTCTAAATTCTCCACCATCCACACTTTTCACGGTCACGCTGACAAGACTCCTTGGAATCGTGAACGTTGCAAACAAATTTCATTTTACACTTCCCAACTCCAGCAGACACAAGCTCCAGTTTGTCCAACCATTAAGCATGAAACAACCCACCCATTTCAGGTATTGGTCTAGTTGACCTCTTCCAAACTGCTTCCAACACATTTGCATCCTTCATTGTACAAGGAGATAAATGCTGTGCACAATTCCCCAGATGTGATCTCATTAACAACTGAAGCATAATCTTACTACTGTTGTATTCAATTTTCCTCACAAATGAATGACAATATTCCATTCACTTTCCTAATTACTTTCTGTACTTGTGTATTAACCTTTTGTGATCCATGCAAGGTAGTATCATTCCAGTTAGAAATGCAATTTGGAATGTATATTTTGTGGCGTTCGTTTATTTTTACATCTGCGATTGGCAGCAACATCGGAAAGTTAAGGTGTTGGACCATTGTTAAATAGGGAATTAGGGTTAGATTAATTGGTGTCCCAATCTGAGCAGCAAGGGCTCTCTCGTGTGCCTCTATCCTTCCTCTTCCCTGTCTACTTGACCCCACTCCCCCGCTTCACTCTTTTTCTCCACAGCTGCTACTATAATTTAAGAGAATAATGTCGAAAGCTTGATTTAGAGAACCACAAATACTTATTGCACAGAGAACCATTGGAATCTATTAGCAGGAGATGTGGCAAACACAGGAATAAATGACCTTCCATAAATCTGAAAAACATCCTAACTTCTTTTCCTTTAAATACTACTCATGTTACTGACATTGTAGTGAATGTTTACAGACTGAAATTCAAAGTATTCCACAGCATGACTAAAAAGAGACCAGGATTAATGCAAAAGGTCTGTAATAAAAGTTGCCGATGTGAATTAGATAATGAATTGGTTCAATTTCAGGAAATAAGCAATAATTGTTAATGGAGCCTGATTTAATTGGGCTGCAGTGACCCAGTTAAATAGTATGAGAATCGGTTTGTAGGATCCTGGTGGTTCATATTATTTATCCATTATCCTGACTTATAAGTCAAGTAATTAAATATCTAAGGTTGGGGATGATACAGAGCTAGATGAGAAACAAAATATTCTGAGGAAAAGAATGCATTAAAAGTGACCTATGTTATTAATCTGGCAGATGGATGTGTAAAGTTAAATATATACCGTACAGGTAACAACAGAATGAAGTGAACCTGGTCAATAAACGGCTGTGACAGAGGCAAATCTTCAACCTGCTTTGAACTCTAGTCTATTCATTTCATTTGGACAAACAAAATCTGTTCTGTTAGCTGTATACTGAGTTCTGTTGCAATTTCTGGAAGAACTATAGCAAGATGTAAATGAGTTTAAGCACAGACAGAAATCTCAAATCAGACATCACATCAAGATCTGACAGAGTCCCTTGATTCATTGGGGCCTGAATATCATCAAGCCTTTCAATCTAGAAGCAAAAATGTTTGTCTGTTCAGATTGTTTCAAAGAGTTTAAATATCAGTGTGACCAGAAAAGCACAGTGACACATAAACCTGAGCAATTTTAATCAACTGTTCAATCAGGAAATCTTGCCCAGTTTCATAAGGCAATACCCAACTGCTTTTCTAAGAAAAACAATGACATGTACTCACAAATTAATTGCATCAGAAATGTTGTCACGGGCTATAAATGTCAAATGCAACCAAAGGTAGTTGACATCTGTCAGGCCTTCTGCAGTTGGTGATCAAAAGAAGCCATTTAATTAGGTGAGGCACCCATCAAAACCCAGCAGAAACAGGAAGTGTAAATTCTAGATGGATGATTGATCTGGTTACGATCATTGCCTGCTCAGTTGATTAAAAAAGAAAACTGATTTAAGGTATCACAACTAGCTTCGCAGAAGAAACGCTTGATTGACGCTTCTCATTTTCCAGATTTCATTTCAACTGCCTGTGGCATTGCAGCTGCCAAACTTGAGTTGGGCTCCATGGATCTGAAGCAGCCATGTCAGGCACACTGGGCAATTAATACACACCAAGGGTCTCATCCAGCCACCGCTAGTATTAATGCAGTGGCAAGGAAACCAGTGAAGGGTTGCGTGGGCTGCCAGGAAGGTCTCTTGCTCAAAGGCAGCCTGCAGGACCCCAGCATCAGTGGGAGTCCTCTGCCTTTGCTGTCAAGCTTCCATCCCTACATGTCCTCTCCTGCCCTAACCCACTCTGACCAGTGGGAAGGCCCGCTGGTGTGCAGTCAAGTGCTCAAGTGGCCCTTAATAAAACAGGTGTTCCATAACTCAGGCAACCATGAGGCTTTCACCAGATCCCAGTCACCTCCATAAATACAGGCCATGATGTTCTTTTAAGATTCTGCACCAGAAACTAAACCAGTTTTCTTAAAGTTCGTATGGCAGTTTAAAGTATTCTGCAAGACAAGTTCTGTATAATAATCACTTTTTTTCTTTTTTTTTCCTAATTATAGTTATTGAAAATCAGGTTTGTTATTTGTTACAACCAGAACTATAGTACGTTCGATCTCTTGAAATCTGAAGTGGAGCATGATGAGCAGTTTTTCCAAATCTGTATGAAGAATTGACGGAGGATAAGAAGAGTCATTGATATTTAGCACACTGCTATTATTCACAGCATCCATCAGACTGCAAGTTTCAGGTTAAAGGAGATGTGAGTTTATTTGTAGAAACCGAACAGAAAGCAAGAAAGCTGGATGATAATCTCAACTGCAAGTGCTCAGTTAATAAAAGAAAACTGAATTTGACCGAACTTGACCAAATTCGTAAGGCATTCATTTATTGCACACAAGTAGCAAAACAGATGCATCTGCATGTAGTTCTGATATTGTCTGGTTCAAGGAAATAACGCTGATACACTTTAGGAAGGTATGTAATAATTTGAAAAGGATACAGACAGCACAAAGGACGATCCCAGTTTTAGATTACTTGGATACAAAGCTAAAAATAGGACAATGCAATTGAAATGACTGAGGCATAATAAAGGAAAGCCAGACCTTGTAGAATGCAAATATGGAAAATTCTGCAGACATCTGGAATCTTTATGCAGCCTGCAAAATTAAACAAGATAATGCCACAGTGTTAAAGGTTTGGATGGTGAGAAGTTTGTTAAATGTGCTCAAGAAAACTTTCTTTATCAATATGTAGATGTACCTACTAGAGAAGGAGAAAAACTTGACCTTCTCTTTGGAACTATGGCAGGGCAAGTGACTTAAGTGTGAGTAGGGGAACACTTTGAGACTGGTGATCATAATTCTACTAGTTTTAAAACAGTTATGGAGAAGACTGAGTACAGGAGCAGGGATGTGTTATTGCAGTTACACAGGGCTTTGGTGAGGCCACACTGAGAATATTGTGTGCAGCTTTCATCTCCTTTCCTGAGGAAGGATACTCTTGCTCTCGAGGGAGTGCAGCCAAGGTATACCAGGCTGATTCCGGGGATGGCGGGACTGATGTATGAGGAGAGATTGATTAAATTAGGATTGTTTTCACTGGAGTTTGGACGAATGAGGGGGGTCTCATAGAGACTATTAAAATTCTAATAGAGCTTGATAGGGTAGATGCAGGGAGGATGTTCCCAAAAGTGGGTGTGCCCAGAACCAGGGATCACAGTCTGAGGATTCTGGGTAGACCATTTAGGGCAGAGATGAGGAGGCATTTCTTCACCCAAAGAATGGTGAGCCTGTGGAATTCATTACCACAGGAAGTAGTTGATGCCAAAACACCGAATGCATTCAAGAGTGGGCTAGATCTAGCACTTGGATGAGATCAAAGGTTATGGTGAAAAAGCAGGATTAGGCTGTTGAGTTGGCCAATCAGTCATGATTGTGATGAATGGCGGAGCAGGCTTGAAGGGCCGAAGGGCCTCCTCCTGCTCCTATCTTCTATGTTTCCATAAAAGTCTTGAATTAGAGTAAGGCAATTTTTAATGGTATGAGACAAGAACATTCAAAAGTTGATTGAAATAGACTCTTTGCAGTAAAAGGGATGACTGACAAGTAGAAGATTTTCAAAAGTGTGGGAACAACAGTTCAGAGGCATTATGTTCCTGTTATAGAGAAGGGCAAGGTTAGCAAGAGTACGGAACAATGGATGAATAAAGATATTGAGGTTCTAGTCAAGATTAAGAAAAAAAAAATCATATATTAGATATAGACAACTGGGATTAAATGAATCTCTTGAAGAGTATAAGGAGTGTAGGGGCATTCTTAAATGGGAAATTAGGACAGCAAAGAGGGGATATGAGAGAAGATTAAGGATAAACCTAAGAGATTCTGCAAGTACATTAAGAGCAAAAGGGCAACCCGAGGGAGAATAGGGCCCCTTAAAGATCAATGGAGTCATCCAGGTACCTCAGGTACTGGGAGAGATACTAAATGAATATTTCACATAGGTTTTTACTGTGCAGAGAGAAATGGAGACTAGAGAACTCGGGGAAATAAATACTGATATTTTGAAAACAGTGCACATTACAGAAAAAGAAGTGCTGAAGATCTTAGAAAGCATACGGGTGGAAAAATCTCTGGGCCCTGATCAAGTGTATCCCAGGACATTGTGGGAAGATAGGGAAGAAATTGTGGGGTCCCTAGCAAAAATATGTGTATCATCTATAACCACGGGTGAGGTGCTGGGACTCTGGAAGGTAGTTAATGTTGTGCCTTTATTTAAGAAAGGATGTAGGGAGAAGCCTGGGAACTACAGACCTGTGACCCTGACATTGGTGATGGGTAAGTTGTTGCAGGTGATTCTGAAAGACAGGATCTACATGTATTGGGAAAGCAAAGACTAATTAGGGATAGTCAGTGTGGAGCTGGAGGAGCATGCTGCCTAGCCTGCTGTGTTCCTCCAGCTCCACACTGTGTTTTCTCTGACTCCAGCATCGGCAGTTCTTACTATCTCTTAGGGATAGTCAGCATGGTTTCGTACAAGGGAAATCGTATCTCACAAACTTGATTCAGTTTTTTGAGGAAGTAACCAAATAGAATGATGAGGGCATAGCAGTAGACGTTGTTTACTTGGACTTCAGTAAAGCCTTGACAAGGTTCAGCACGGTAGACTAACTAGTACAGTGAAATTTCATGGGATTCAAGTGAGCCTACCAACAGGATACAAAATTGGCTTGATGGTAGGAGACAGAAAGTGGCAGTAGAGGGTTGTTTTATGGACTAGAGACCTGTAATCAGCGGTGTTTCACAGGGTCCACTTTTGTTTGTCAATTTGGATGAGAATACAGGAAACACGGTTAGTTAGTTTGTGGATGAAACCAAAATTGGTGGGATAGTGAACAGTGAAGAAGGTTATCTAAGATTACAAAGTGATCTTGATCAATTGGCTCAATGTGCCGAGGTGTGGTAGATAGAGCTTAATTTGGATAGATTCGAGCTTTGGCATTTTGGTAAAACAAACATGAGCAGCACTTATACAATTAATGGTAGGTCACTGGGTAATGCTGTAGAACAGAGAGACCTGGGGTGCAGGAACATAATTCTTTGAAAGTTGCATCATAGGTTAGACAGCGTGTTTGAGATGGCATTGAGCATGCTTGCCTTATCGGATCAGATCTTTCAGTATAGGAGTTGGGATGTTATGTTGAGGTTGTACAGGCCATTGGTGAGGCCTCTTCTGGAGCACTGTGTACAGTCTGGTCACCCTGCTTTAGGAAGGATATTATTAAACTGGGGAGAGTTCAGAAAAGATTTACCAGGATGCTGCTGGGAATGGAGGGTTTGAGTTATAAAGAGAGGCTGGATAGGCTGGGACTTTTACACTGGAGTGTAGCAGGTTGAAGGGTGGTCTTACAGACGTATATACAATCATGAGGGGCAGTGATAATGTGAATAGCATGGGTCTTTTCCATAGGGTGGGGAGGTCAAAACTAGGGGACATATTTTTAAGATGAGAGGAGAAAGTTTTAAAAAGGGCATGAGGGGCAACTTTTTCACACAGAGAGTGGTTTGTGTGTGGAAGGAACTGCCAGAGAAGGTAGTGGATGCAGGTACACTTACAACATTTTTAAAAGACATTTGGACAGGTACATGAATAGGAAAGCTTAAGAGGGATATGGGCTAAATGCAAGCAAGTAGGACTAGGTTAGTTTGGGAATATGATCGGCATGGACTGAAGAATCTGCTTCCATGCTGGATGACTCTAAGAAAAAAAGATACAGGTTTCATTTCGCCAAGCTTGAAGTATTACCATTCAAGCATCACAGAACTCATTTAACATATGATCCAAAACACAATCAACTTGGGAAGAGGCAAGAACTGAATTATCAACTGTCCATGAGGCCAGAAATTAATGAACTAAAGTTTGCTACTAAAGAGCAATGTCTATTTAATGACATTTTCCCTTAACAATGCGTAAATTGTTGCGTGACCTATCAAGGAGATTGAGACACACTACAAGTTGCTGGATGATTTATGTTGGTTCACCTCGTTAGCCTCACAAAAAATGGTAGTTCATCCTCAACTGCCCCATTATTTTGAAGAGTGTGTTGGATTTGCACATAAATTGCCCATTAAGGACTCATCTTTAATAGCCAAAGTACATTTCTAGCGTGAATGCAATATCAGTTGACTACTCTAGCCCAAAAAGGGAACAATATAAATCACTATGCATCATTTCTCCGTGTAGTTAGTTCTTCATACAGGATTTTACATCTTAACATTTCAATTTATAAAAAGAGTTTGTTTTATTCTGCTCTATTCAGTCTCTTTTATTTCTCTCGCTTTCTTTCACCGTTTGAGTAAGATCTGGACTATTGTGAAGCAAGGCATATTTTAATGGCTTAAGAAAACACACGCATATGCATTCAATTTCTTTCTCATTGAAGGTGCAAATACCAGGTTTGCACAAATTAAAATCTTGTCTATAGCCCAATAACGAGTGCAATAAGTTCCCTTCATTCCACGTTATACAAAGCAGTTGCATTTGTGATTCAGCAGATATGGCTTCACAGTGTTTCATAAACTGACCTTGTGACTGCATTGGAATTAGGTGGGGACAAAGCTACTGGTGGGGAGGTTTACTAGAGCTATTCAGCGGATTTAAAGTGTGTGTGTGTGTGCGTGCGTGCGCGCGTGCACGTACGACGGCAACCCAGGGAGATAGTGAGGAAAGAGATCAATCTGAGACTGGTGCAGTTGGGAAAAGGAGCAAGTCAAACCATCAACGCAGGCAGGAATAAAGCAGAGAATGAGGCAGGACTGATAAATATAACCGCATTTATTTCAATGCAAATGCCTAACAGGTAAGGCAAATGAACTCAGGGCATAGTTGGGAACACTGGACTGGGATATCATAGCAATTACAGAGACGTGGCGCAGGGATGGACAGGATTGGCAGCTAAATGTTCCAGGGCATAGATACGATAGGAAGGATAGAAAGAGGGGCGAGAGAGGAGGGGGAAGAGATAGTAGGAACTGCCGACGCTGGAGAATCTGAGATAACAAGGTGTAGAGCTGGATGAACACAGCAGGCCAAGCAGTATCAGAGGAGCAGGAAGGCTGACGTTTCGGGTCGAAACCCTTCTTCAGAAATGGGGGAGGGGAAGGGGATTCTGAAATAAATAGGGAGAGAGGGGGAGGTGGATAGAAGATGGATAAAAGGAGAAGATAAGTGGAGAAGAGACAGACAGGCTGACAGGAACAGCATCTCATATTTCGCTTGGGAACCCAGCAGCCCAATGGTATCAATGTGGCCTTCACAAGCTTCAAAATCTCCCCTCCCCTGAATGCATCCCAAAACCAGCCCAGCTTGTTCCCGCCTCCCTAACCATTCTCCCACCTCAAACCCCACCCCCATCTCCTACCCACTAACCTTGTCCCGCCTCCTTGACCTGTCCATCCTCCCTGTACCGACCTATTCCCCTCCTTAACTCCCCACCTACATTCACCTTTACTGGCTCCAACCCCGCCTCTTTGACCTGCCTGTCTCCTCTCCACCTATCTTCTCCTTTATCCATCTTCTATCCGTCTCCCCCTCTCTCCCTATTTGTTTCAGAAACTCCTTCACCTCCCCCATTTCTGAAGAAGGGTCTTGACCCGGAACGTCAGCCTTCCTGCTCCTCTGATGCTGCTTGGCCTGCTGTGTTCATCCAGCTATACACCTTGTTATCTCAAAGAGGAGGGGGAGTTGTGTTTTGACTAGGAATAAGATTATGGCTATAATTAGAGAAGATATTTCTGGGAATACGTCCGGGATATTGTTTGGGTGGAACTGAGAAATAAAAAAGGATGATCACCTTATTGGGATTGTACAATAGACTCCCCCTCAATAGTCAGCAGGAAATTGAGAAACAAATTTTTAAGGAGCTCTGAATTATCTGTAAGAATAATAGGGTGGTTATGGTAGGGGATTTTAACTTACCAAACACAAACTGGGACTGTCATAATATTGAGGGCTTGGATGGAGAGGAATTTGTTAAATGTGCACAAGAAAATTTTCTTATTCAGTCCATGGACGTACCTACTGGAGAAGGTGCAAAACTTGACCTACTCTTGGGAAATAAAGCAGGGCAGGTGACTGAGATGTCAGTGGGGAAGCACATCAGGGCCAGTGACCATAATTCTATTAGTTTTGAAACAGTGATGGAAAAGGACAGATCAGATCTTAAAGTTAAGGTTCTAAATTGGAGGAAGGTCAATTTTGACAGTATGAGGCAAGAACTTTCAAAAGGTGATGGTGGGGTCGGGGGGGGGGATGCGGATGTTTGCAGGGAAAGGTATGGCTAGAAAATGGGAAGCCTTCAAAACTGAGATAACACCAGTCCAGAGGCAGTATGTTCCTGTTAGGGTGAAGGGCAAGGCTGGTGGGTGTAAGGAATGCTGGGTGACTGGAGTAATTGAGGTTTTGGTCAAGAATAAGAAGGAAGCGCATGTCAGGTATAGACAGCAGAGATTGAGTGAATCCCTGGAAGAGCATAAAAGCAATAGAAGTATACTTAGGAGGGAAAACAGAAGGGCTGAAAGGGGACATGAGATAGCTTTGGCAAATAGGGTTAAGGAGAATCCAAGAGGATTCTACAAATACATTAAGGACAAATGAGTAACTAGGGAGAGAATAGGGCCCCTTAAAGATCAGCAAGGCCACCTACTTGTGGATCTACAGGAGACAGGGGAGATACTGAATGAGCATTTTGCATCAGTGTTTACTGTGGAGAAGGAGATGGAAGATAAAGAACATGGGGAAATAAATAGCCACATCTTGAAAAATGTCCACATTACAGAGGACGTGGTGCTGGATGGCTTGAAACACATAAAGTTAGATAAATCCTCAGGATGTGATCAGGTGTACCCTAGAACTCCGTGGGAAGCAAGGGATGAGATTGCTGGGCCCCTCGCTGAGATATTTGTATCATCAATAGCCAAAGGTGAGGTGCCGGAAGACTGGAGGTTGGCTAACGTGGTGCCACGATTTGAGAAAGGTGGTAAGGAAAAGCCAAGGAACTATAGGCCAGTGAGCCTGACATCGATGGTGGACAAGTTGTTGGAGGGAATCCTGAGGGACATGATTTACATGTATTTGGAAAGGCAAGGACAGATTAGGGATAGACAACATGGCTTTGTGCGTGGGAAATTGTGTCTCACTAACTCGACTGAGTTTTTTGATGAAGTAACAAAGAGGGTTGATGAGAGTGGAGCAATGGATGTGATCTATATGGACTTGAGAAAGATGTTCAACAAGGTTATTCATAGTGGACAGGTTAGCAAGGATAGATCACATGGAAAACAGGGAGAACTAGCCATTTGGATACAGAACTGACTCAAGATAGAAGATAGAGGGTGCTGGTGGAGGGTTGCTTTTCAGACTGGAGACCTGTGACTACAAGTGTGCCACAAGGATCAGTGCTAGGTCCACTGCTTTTCATCATTTATATAAATGATTTCGATGTGAACATAGGAGGTATGGTTAGTAACTTTGCAGGTGACACAAAATTGGAGGTGTAGTGGACAGCAAAGAAGTTCACCTCAAGAGTTCAACTGGATCTTGATCAGATGGGCCAATGGGCTGATCAGTGGCAGATGGAGTTGAATTTAGATAAATGTGAGGCACTGCATTTTGGAAAGGCAAACCGGAGCTAGACTTAGATACTTAATCGTAAGGTCATAGGGAGTGTCGCTGAACAAAAAGACATTGAAGTGCACATTCATAGTTCCTTAAAAAGTAGATAGGATAGTAAAGAAAGCATTTAAAATGTTCACCTTTACTGGTCAGTGCATTGAGTATGGGATTTGGGAGGTCATGTTGCGGCTCCACTGGAGATTGGTTAGAACACTTTTGGAATACCATGTGCAATTCTGGTCTCCCTGCTATAGGAAGGACATTGTGAAACTTGAAAGGGTTCAGAAAAGACGTACAACTATGTTGTCAGGGTTTTAGGGTTTTAGCTATAGGGACAGGCTAAAAGGCTGGGGCTATTTTCTCTTGAAATGTCAGAAGCTGAGCGGTGAGCTTATAGAGGTTTATAAAATCATGAGGGGCATGGATAGGGGGAATAGACAAGGTCTTTTCCCCGGGATGGAGAAGTCCAAAATTAGAGGGCACAGGTTTAATGTGAGAGGTGAAAAGATTTAAAATGAACCTATGGGGCAAGAGGGTGGTGCATGTATGGAACGAGCTGCCAGGGGAAGTGGTGGAGACTGGTACAATTACAACATTTAAAACGTATCTGAAAGGTTTAGACGGATATGGGCCAAAAGCTAGCAAATAGGACTAGATTTATTTAAGATAACTGGTCAGCATGGACGAGTTGGACCAAAGGGTCTTTTACCATACTGTATAATGACTCCATGACTTTATGTGCTTAAGTCTTCAAAAGGATCGCAAGGATCAATTCACAGTTTCCAACAACTTCCAGCCAAAGGTTTTAACTCTCAGAAAAATAAACTGCTACTTCACTTTATTCTCATGAACATAAAAAGTTGCTTACAATTTTCTAGATAGCCTAACTGTTTTTACTATTTACAAAATTACTCGTTTTATCTTGGTCCTTTTCTGTCCACGGTCAGGCCCTAGTTCTTTCACAGACCACCAGAGAAGGATGAGTCCTGGTGTCTATTTAACATTTTATTGTTATGTCAGCAGTTCATCAGGCCAGTTCTTTGATAAACTTTAGAAGTGGATTAAAAAATGCAATGCTAAAATTTGTATTTTATGTATCTAAATTATTCAGACAGGATTCTGAAAGCTTTTATTAAATAAGAAATAAAAATTACCGTCACTATGGGGTGCTTTCATTAAATGGTAGGCTGGTAATTTGTTTTTATCACACATACCACACCAGATTAGTAATTATCCTTAGGAGTTGCCTTAGTAAATTATTCATTCAAAAGCAGTGACGCATGCTCAACATTGTACTTAATTAATTTTTGGCAGAGTGATGCCTTTGCGTAAGTATTCTTACACACTGCATATTATTAGATGTTGGGACAATTATTCCTCTGGAGACAGGTATTAATACATTTGGTAATAATTCGACGTTTTGAGCAGAACGACTTCTTTGCAGCTATGATAGCATGAACAGTGATAAGTCATAGCCTAAAACAACGCTGAGCCTGCACAGCAGTACTGATTCAATACATAAACCACAAAAGAACCTTTCACGTGAAAATATTCATTGCAAATGTTAATCAACAACTACTCGATAGCAAACATCAGTAATATTAGAATCAGCAATATGCTGATGCACCATATCGATTATTGTCAAACTGTGGGATGAAATGATAGGAGGGAGATTAATTCCCTTGCGGAGCTCCTTGTTGCCTGTGTGGCATCAAGGAAAGATGCAACGAAGGATGTTGCTCCCTCTGAAAAAGAATTTGAGAATATAAATAGATTTTAATTTATCCAGACCTGAAATTGAACCTTCAAAGACAAAGAAAATACCAACCACAATTCCTTGTAGCTAAAGGACTGACTCAAAGACTCAGGCAATAGCATACTCTCAAGAGTTAGACAAAGGAAGATGGAGGGTGGAGCAGTGAAATCAAAACTGGAATATTATTAAGGAGGTTAAGTGGCAGTGTTCAAAGCCGTAACCTTACCTTGAAGAAGTCAGACATCAGATCATTGCTGACTGCCAGGACCAGTGAAGGTGCATCTCACTCTGACTGTTGGTTGCGCATCAAAAAACTACACCACCCGAAAAATTCTGTCCCTTCTCTCTTTCTAACTTGTATTCTCCCTTCACCATGTCTGTCTTCCTCCGAGTGTGGAGGCATTGCATTACTGTACTCTTAAAATCACAATTCTGTGTCAGCTTTTTAAAAATAAGAAGCAAAATTGCTGGAAAAGCTGAGCAGGTCTGGCAGCATCTGCGAAGAGAAGTCAGAGTTAATGTTTATGGTTGAGTGACGCTTCCTCAGTTCTGAGGAAAGGTCACTCGATCCGAAATGTTGACTTTGATTTTCTCTACAGACACTGCCAGCCCTGCTGAGCTCTTCCAGCAATTTCGGTTTTTGTTTCTGATTTATAGCTTCCACAGTTCTTTCAGGTTTTATACAGCTTTTCAGATCTTGTAGATCAGCTAATTCTAGTTTTTGAGGTCAACACCTCAGATCTTGGATTGATGTATCAAAGGTAATTCTGTGCTGTGGATTTGTATTCACTGAGACCTGCCAAGACGCTATGCACTTAAGCTCTTCAATAGTCAGAAAATGGAGCTTTACAGTCCATTTGTCTGGTTTGGAGATAATTCAGAGCATTATACTGATTTATTTGATTAGAAATGGACACTGAGCCTGTGTTTGCCACCAATGGAGAGTGATTATAAAGGCAAGTGACACTTTCAATCTCTGGATTGTGTCCACTACAATTACCCATTCACCTAAGACAAGCTGCAGGCCAGCTCCACAAATACTTTCTCCATCCGAGTGAATGAACATTTAGGACCAGTTGCTTACCAAGGAAATGCCACACAAAGCTTGCTAACACTGCAATGCTTTGAACTTAAGTGGAACTTGCTGGCTCACTGTTATCAATCCTCTGGTAGAACATTAACCAAGCTTCTGAAGTAAAAGCTTGCGCTCACTGCAGAATTTCTATGTCAGTTTGAACTGAATTATGACCATCTTCAAAAGAGTAAAGCACATCAACAGGACTCAAGAATAAAATACCCTGCAACAAATGCTGCTCATCTTTTCACCTTCCTGCAATCTGTTAAACTCCAATTATTGAAACGCTCAGATGGAACAGGACGGTTAGAGTCAACTGCAAGGGTGTGTAATGGAAGTACAAAGTGATATTCTGCCCAATACTTAGCCGGAGGAGACTGCTAAATACCAAGACTGGATGTCAAATTGGTAGTTGGGTAACAAGGTGGGGGACAGGAAAGCTAGCAGTCAACAACTCGCATGTGGAATCTGTGGATGATGCTGCCAAGAGGCAGGATGTGAATAAGGAAGGTGGATGGGGGTGCTCAAGAACAGCTGTTTGGATAACTCCAGAGGTAATGGTGGAGGAGGAGGAAGAGAAACATTGCTGGAAATGGTCCTGCTCTGACTTCACAGGTAGGAATTAAAAATAAAAGAGGGTAGTCTCACTGTGCTGGGAAATGGAGGAGAGGCGCTGCAGGGTGGCAACTGGATCAGGTAGGATGAGGAAGGGCAGTACACCATGTCACCCAGCTTGACATTGCTGATTTTGTTCGAATGCAATGACTGGAGATGGTGACTTCATTGGGAATGACCAAAACAATTTGTTGCAGGAAAAGTGGGCAAGGATTTGAGAGTGAACAATGTTTTGAAAACCAAAAAAAAAAAATCGATGTGGAAAATGAGTTTGGAGATGGGTTCATAACAAATAGTCTGGTCAATGTAGGTTGTTTTGAGGAGAGATTTATGGCAGGAAAAGTGCCTATACCCTAGGTGAGGTACTACTAAGATTTCTAATGGGCGTGCATGCCAAAAATTGAAAATGAATAGTCAGAAATTTTGTTAAAATAGGTTTAATAAAAGAGAAACTAGACAGGTAGGGAATCAGAGCTCAGACAGTAAGTGGTTAAAGGAAGATTTGGCTTGGGGCCAACAGGATGAGGGAGGACAGTTAAACAAGTAGAATACTCTGCAGAACTTCTTGAAGTTGTTTTTTGAGGTACGGATAGAGAAGGCATAGAATGAAGGTACCATTGATTGTGGAGAAAAGAAATTAAGAATTACTAGATGGAGAAAAAAAAAGAATGAGGTCCTTCAGGGCTTTGTAGAAGGACATTTTACCAAGGGATAGTGTACTGAGAATAATTGATTAAAAGTAATGTACAAGGAGAATAATATACTGGTGTGCTAAGGATTTGTGTTAGGCCTTTCCACTACAGACACATTTTTCTAAAATAATTTATTTTCCGGCTCACAGGACGGGCAGTAAGCAACCTCTTCGAAACATTAAACTTTCCGATATTACTTTATTAACAATCACAAAGTGCAGTAATAAAGTGCACTTCAACACAATTATTTTTACAAATTAGAAAATCCAGTCTGCCTCCTGATAGCTATCAGTACTCCCTTCCAAATGCTGGGCTGTTCTCTGATAGTTATGTCAACTTAATCTGAGTTACTAAATGTCTTTCTGCTGTCAAAGTAGATAAACTACTCGGATGAATGTGGCTGCTGTGTTTTAAGCGTTCTATTATTTCTGGTTTATGATTAACATTTATGAAATAACTGCACAGAGACCAGTATCCTGTTACCAAATCATCCTTTAGTTACACATGCACAGTACACGGGCTCTGACCAGTCAGCCCAGAACCAGTCCCTAGACTGAGGAAACCTTCTGAGTCTCCTGCTTATCTCTGTCAGCCAGGGCTCCCTGACTGGCCCAAGTTAACAACCCCGATCAAGGATCTCACAGTCAATGGATCCACCTGGCTGTCACTCCAATCACTATAACTTAAAGCAATATTCACAAAATTCACTTGGGAAGGAGGCCATTTGTCTCATCGCTTCTGTGTTGGTCTTTGAAGGAGCAAATCACTGTGTGTCACTCCCTTGCCTTTTCCCAGTAACATTAGATGTTCTTCTTTTTCTGATCGTAATCCAATTGCCTCATGAATGCCTTGATTGAACCTGCCTTGATTATACTTTCATCCAGCACATAGAGTCCTGACAGTGTGGAAGCAGGCCACTTGGCTCATCAAGTCTGCACCGACCCTCCGAACAGCATCCCACCCAGACCTACACCCCAACCATATTCCCATAACCCTGTATTTTCCATGGCTAATTCATCTAGCCTGCATATCCCAGATCACCATGGGCAATTTAGTATGGGCAATCCATCTAACCTGCACATCGTTGGACTGTGAGAGGAAACCCATGAAGAAATGTGCAAACTCCACACAGATGTTCGCCTGAAGGTGGAATCGAACCTGGGTCCCTAGCGCTGTAAGGCAGCAGCGCTAACCACTGAGCTGTGGTGCAGCCACATTTCTTATCCAAACCACTCACTGCTTCAGAAAGTTATTATTCATGTCTCTGTTGCTTTTTTTTTTATGCCAACTGCCTTAAATTGGAATCTTCTGCAGCTGGCTCCTTCCACCAACAGATCAGTTTCTCTCTATATATTCTGTACAGCCACCACATGATTTTGAATACTTTTAACAAATCTCTTCATAATCTTCTCTTCCCTGAGGAAAACAAAATCACCTTTCCCATCAATCCAATTGCAGTTCATCACTGCTGAAAACTTTCTTGTGAATCTTTTCTGCTCCTTTTTCGGATGTCTTCACATTTTCCCTCTAACGTGGTGCCATGAACTGGACCCAATACTTCAGTTGAGGCCAAACCAGTGTTTTACACAGGTTTAATTCAATTAAACATCACTGCTGACTCTACAATGCACTTAGTCCATATCTTCAGTAGCTAGAACAGAAATCTCTTGCTATAGATAAACAAACGCAAACCCAATGTACAAAAATGCGATTATTACTATGTAACCATCCACATGCATAATGCACAACCAATAGCAAACTCTCCCTTGTCATTGAGATTTTAGAGAAACACATTCTTTCCCTGTATCAACCCTCAACTTGCTGGACAGCTTTAAAAACTTCCTCATGGAATTGCTGAACCTTTTATCCCAATTCCTACTTACTGGATCATGCCAGCGGATTATGTTACTGTGTAACTTGAACTTCATTTGCTCTTCATTCTCCAGCAGATTGAAACAGACAAATTAGCAACTGTGACATTTCCTCAGCTGCAAAGCTCTTACTGTGGACTTCCACTTGCTCTGGATCTCAGACTGCACTTGGCATAGCAAGGCGCTCCACTCTCGAGAACCGGCACTGCAGGTAAGCAATAAGCCCCGACATCTGGAAGCATCGTTTGAAGTACAAGTCAAATGAGCCCACCTGCAAACAGGCCTCAAAAAATAAATTCCATTCCTGTCCACTGATTGACATGCAGTTCGCCACACGTTGTGCAATGAACAATGTGACTGCCTATAATTTGGATAGCCGCTGTGAAACATGTGAAATAACAACAGTGAGAAATTGGAAAATTATCTAGATCAAAGACAACCAATTTTGTCGGTGCTGTTCTGAATGGTCACTGGACCCAAAACGTTAACTCTGCTTTCTCTTCACAGATATGGCCAGACCTACTGAGTTTCTCCAGCAGTTTCTGCTTTTGTTTCAGATATCCAACATCCGTAGTTCTGTTTTATTTATTTGTCTGTGCTGTTTCTGGTTACTTAATTCTCTTCCCCTGTTCTTTTCCCAGACTCTTTCACCACTGTTCTTTACCTACTTCCATTTTAAGTGAAGCATTCACAGCTTCACCAGTCATTACAGTCCTTTCTTCAATTCAGCAGCGAGGAAAAATTGGCTTTTTGCCTTGTCAACAGAATGTTAGCTTTTTAGAACACCTCAGGACATCATCAATATAATGAGTTTAAAAATGGCCTTCAGTAGCCAATTACACTGCTACTGCACATTATCAAGTCCAGCTTGTTGTAAAGTGTTATGACTCACAAGAGTTTCATACTAGAATGGAAATATTGTTCAGGGTTGCACTTCCAGAGGGGCCAGTTTTCAGGTGAAGTGTTCACCCAAGGCTCCTCAGGTTGACATGTAAAGGATCCTGTGGCATTATATAGAAGCGAAAGAACAAGGGAGGTCTCTTCCATGCTCAGGCCAATAATTATCCCTCATTCAAGGTCACCAAAAACACAGCTTATCAGCTCATTATTACATAGGATCACACAGGAGATGGCACACAGAAATAGGCTGTTCGTCCCAACCAGTCTATACTAGTGTCTATACTCCACTCAAGCATCCTCTAATCTCTTTCATCTAAATCTGTGATCACAACCTTTTATTCTCTTGACTAGATTCTACCTAAATACATCTAAACTATTCATTTCAAACACACCCGTATCTTATATTGATGGTCTCTAGTTATGTTCACTTTCATAAGTGGAAAGATTCTCACTATGTCCACTCTATGGCAACCTTTCAGAATTTTAAAGACCTTTATTAGGTCGCCCTTCGGTCTAACTTTTTCAAGGGGAAAGAGTCCCACACTTTCCTGATATGCATAAGCACACATTTTTCACAGTTTTTCTGCAAGTCTTCACTGCATCTTCTCAAGTGAGTGGCCAAAACTGCAGACCGTTCTAACTATTTGAGGTAATGTCTGATACACAAGAACTCAAGAAGTACGAGTGGGAGTAGACTATTTGGCCTGACAAGCCTACTCTGCCATTCAATGTATGTACCTATTCCTACAATACCATTAGGGAGGGAGTTCCAGAATTTTAACCCAGTGATATTGAAGAAACAGCAATATATTTCCAAGTCAGGATGGTGATTGGCTTGGAGGGGAACTTGAAGGTGGTAATGTTACAGGCTGCCCTCGTCCTTCTAGATCATAGTCGTTGTACCTTTGAAAGTTGCTGCCTAAACAGCCTTGGTAAATTCCTGCAGTTCATTTTGTAGGCAGTACACACTGCTGCTACTGAGCGTCGGTGGTGGAAGGAGTGGATGCTTGTGGATGTAGTGGCAAAATCAACTGGGCTATTTCATCCTAAATGGTGTCAATCTTCTTGAATGTTTCTGGAGCTGCACCCATTCATGCAAGTGGGGAGTATTCCGTCATTGGCCTGCCTTGTCCCTTGTAGGTGGTGAACAGGCTTTGGGGAGTCCAGTTCTAAATTCAACTCAACATATTACTCCTAAGACTGGAGGTTTTGATGTTGTAGAGAAGCTTTATGCGTAATATCTTGCCATAGTCATTTTGGAGCCTAATTGTGCACCTGTGCTAGAGAGTTCCTCCAAGTGCTTTCTGAAATACTTATCATTTTTATTTTTCATAGCACTTGAAATTTAATTGATACTATGGAACATCACTTTGACCTTTTGCCACTTGGAATAACTATCCTATTCTCACACACTCTCATTTCTCTCTTGAAGTCAATTAATGGAGAGTTGAGAACCAGCAGTAATTTCATGATGACCAACAACTTCGATTGGCATTTTACTAATGCCAGCTTTAAAGCAAAAGGAATTCAAATGCTTAAAGTACCAAATATGTAAACGTATCTACACTCCCAGAATTAGTTGTCCAGGCCAGTGTAACCATGCAGGCAGGCAGCTAGAGTTTGCAAATTCTCCACTGTGACCAAAAACGTGTGAGAACAGAGGCTGGAGGCTGAAGGCAGCAGGCAAGTATGCACAGGCAACAAGGACAGTGAAGGAAATGTTACATACAAGGGAGGAGTCAATCCCACATGGGATCCTGCAAGACAGGTTGGGGGGGGGGGGGGTCATAGGCAGTCACCACCAGAGTGGCTTCATTAGGGGCAGTGTGTATCCCGATGGTAGACATGATCAAGCTACAGTGTCAGTGCTCAGGAGATAAGGAAGGAGAGTTGGAGTCGCAGTTCAAGGTGGGAACTTGTATGGGTTAGGTAGAAATGGGCTGAGCAGGCAGCGCTCAGTGGAAAGTGGCGTGGAGCTTCAAGGGCGGGATGGTCTAATATAACCAGATTGAGCCTCAGTACTCACAGTATCAGAATTGTCGAGGGCTAAGTGTGCTCTACAAATGAGCTGGCCTCAGAATACTTGCAGTGCGTCATATTCCTAGCATGTTGTGTTCTGCATGTTCTGAGGAAGGATCACAACGTTAACTCTGATTTTTTTCTTCACAGATGATGCCAGATCTGCTGATCTTTTCCAGCAACTTCTGTTTTTGTTACCAATCATAGCTACGCTGGCTCTCTTGTACCTTGTCTGTCCATCGGCTGACATGGACAAACTGCATGTTGGAATGTGGTGCTGCAGAGCTCTGTTTCCCAGATATAAGCTATCGTCTCTGTAGTGACAATCTTATTGTTAGACATATTAGAAAACAAGGTACCTTTTAGTGCAATTCAATCACTGCGCCGAAGCTTTGTGCAGTTCCAGAATATAGTGCAGCTATGTATTGGATGGCTGTGACAATATACCAGGAAGCCCAGAAACAAGCTTGCAGAGTGTATCCAAATGCCCACATAGCCAAATTTAAAGGCATTTGATAGACACACTGCTCTGGCACTTACTGCAAGAAAAACATTTCTATAAAAAATGAAAGCCTGGGGCAGTCAGTTCTAAGAGAGTCCTGAAGAAGGTGCTGTTTGTGCAACACTAATTGCAGCAGCTGTTGTAATGCGAGCAGATAGGTCTCGCAAAGACACTTCTAATCTTTTAAAATGATGATCATAGTATCCGAGAATTGCCCTAATTTGAACGAAGCCAGTCTTGTGTCTTAGAACATTCCATTCCCTCTGCTCAGGTAATAATGACTAAGTGTGAGTATATCACAGAGTTGAACATGGTTATTTGCTGTAGCCTGGATCAAGTCAGAATGCCACGATGATGCATCAAAGTACAACACCCACATACAAAGCTCAGAGCAAAGAAGTCTGTTTGAATTTTACTTCTCTATAATGCTGGCAGGAAAAAAAGGTTACAGATGCCAGATATAATTGAAGTTATGGAAGGATTGAGCCTGAGACAGGTTAATTTTTATCCCTGACCTGAAACATTCATGCTGTCACTCTCTCCGAAGGTGCTGACAGACCAGCTAAATATCTCCAATGTTTTCTGGTCTCATATCAATGGGTTTTACCCATTTTAATAAAACCAGACTGTTCACTCAATGCTGCTGATAGTCTAATGTGGATTCCTCATCAACATTGCGCAGTGTTGTTTCAAACTGCACAAATAATAGTGCGAAGCAACAAAACACTAAAACTGGCTTTGATAAAATCTCTTACTCTCACTCAAAGTTGCATGATTTTGCTGCAAAATTACTTAGAGATACTGAATGATTATGAAACCTGTAATGTATCAACATAACAGAATTCTGACATAGGAATACAGACTGGATATATGAATCCTTCCTGCCCCTTTGAAACAATATGCCCAGCCTGAAGGCTTCCAGCATTGTGTATTTTTACATCAACATTTGCTTAGTTTTAATCCAAAAGGCCTTAATAAGAGGAAATATGTTGTTATGTGTTATCATTGTGCTAAAGAGATACCAGGTTTGACTGAATTTTGCTCAGGAAACAACCAAAGGAAATCTTCCCACTGTCATAAGTTGAAAGTTATTCATCCACTCATTATTATTAAAATAATATTTGACCTCTGTTGCGTTTCCAGATGGAAATGAACAGTCTATTGGGGATGCAGGAGATGGATGCATGTGCATGTGTCAGTCAGCAGTGGTGGTTGGACAACCAACTTCAGTGGCAGGCAGAAAGGACAATGCCACTCCCAGGATTTGGGATAGAGAGAGAGGAAGTATAGCACCTGATTAGAAAACATTGCCACCTGTGAAAAAGAGAGTTGGAAAGATTCAGTAGAACATAAGTAGACAAGGCCAGTTTCAATCAGGAACTTTCATTTACATGCCGCTCCTCTTTCAGCATGGTTACTATGGTAATCCAAGAAAGGCTGCCACCAACTTGAACACAGAAAGATCCCACAAACAACAATGAATAATGACAAGACCATCTCAAAACAGGAATGACAGAAGCAGCTTGGCATCCAAGTGTCATAAATGTGACATCTATAGACTGATGTTCAAAACTTGTAATATGCTGTTCTGAGAAATAGTAAGTAGATGTCTTTTTCTTTCTTTATCCGTTCATGGGATGTGGGCGTCACTGGCTAGGCCAGCATTTATTGCCCATCCCTAATTGCCTAGAGGGCAGTTAAGAGTCAACCACATTGCTGTGGATCTAGAGTCACATGTAGGCCAGACCAGGTAAGGATGGCAGTTTCCTTGCCTGAAGGACATTAGTGAATCAGAGGGGTTTTTCCAACAATCGACAATGGATTTACGGTCATCATTAGATTCTTAATTCCAGATATTCATTGAATTCAAATTCCACCATGCCATGAACCTGGGTCCCCAGAACATCGTCTGCGTCTCTGGATTAACCACTAGGCCATCATCTTTCTATATGCCCCCTTATTTTAAAGCTTTACTTTATAAGTTTTAAAGCATTTAAAACAATTTTAAGTGCTGGTTGCTGGCATGTTTACATCTTTTCCAAGTACTTTTAAAACTTTTTAACAAAATACAGCCTCAGTGTTTACTCTAAATAAATATTAAAAGTAATAGTCATGCAGTCCTTAAATATGTTTAGGACGTGCACTCAACTTAATGGGCTTCACTCGGAGATCAGTGGCTTTGTGCCATCCACTTGTTACCATGAAGCCGCAAGATGTGAGTTATCTCTAACGCTACTTTGGAACTAATGGTTTCTGTTCTATGGCACTTGTTCATGTAGTGCAGATTTCAATGTGCTCTCTGAAAGCTTTTCTTTCAAAATTCTGTTGAATGGATTCCATTGATCTAATCCAGAAGTTGTTTCAAATGCATTAGGACAGGAAAATGACAAGATTATATGCATTTACAGGCTAATGTTTGATCTTGAAGGTCAATTTCTAAAATAAATAATTGTTTGCATGCTGAAATCAGTTAGTTCGCAATTTGGTCAGCAGTAATGTTCAATCTGGAGGCCTCATATCTAGGCAACAATTACTATTCACACCAAATCTGTGCAGACTGTAAATACCTACTTACAGCATGAGGCAGGAAAATAAAATCTGATCTGGTATGGTTAAATGCTCTGTGGAACATCACAAGACATTTTAGACACTAGGGTTGGAAGTGTAGACTGGGCAGGATTTTCAGCTCCATATGATGGGAGCCCAGAGACAGGATATCACAAAAATGCATCCTCTGCACCAATGCACCAGATTCCCAGCAACTCTCTACACCACCACTGAACCACTCCTCATCACCATTTTCGCAGAGGCAGGATGGGGGTCAAAAGATGGCTTGCATGCAGTCAATGAATGGGAACTCAAGGCCTATTGAGTTGTGTTAACAGAGACTGACTGGGTTTTATCAGGCAATTGAAGGGCTACAGGTTCAGTGTTCCAGGGCAGGATTTGACCCTTCTTCCTAACAGCATTTAAAAAGATGGAGTCAGGGTTCCTGAAATTGGAGGCATACCCTCTCACTCTTACATGAAACGAAGACTCTTTCTAATCTGAGAGCCTCCTTGTGGTCAACCAGCTTTGAGAACCAGCCGCCACCTGTAATTGGACGGTGCGCTCACCTTCTGCCTGCTAAATGAGTAACTCTTGGTAAAATCCCTCCCAGTTTCCCAAACAGTGTGGGGTCATGACTCCACCTGACCCCAACATTAGGGTCCCATCTCAAGATCCAAAGCCCTGCCCAGTGCTTTATTTTTCAAAACGTGCCATAGCTTGACACAGTTGGAAGCATTTCCACTACTCAGACACTTGTGGATTCAAGCTTGCTCCAGGTATTTGTGTTTACAATCTATGCAAACACTCTGGCCTTATGCCGATGGGAGCACTCCTCTGGTGAGATTTAGTGCTGAACAAAGGGGTTCTATTGACCTGCTCAGTTAAGTAGAAAAGGTTACCTGTTTTGAAGAGCTTGGCTACCGTTCATGCCTCAATCGACATCACCAAACAGATTCTCTAGTTATTTATATTATTTGCTCTTTGTTGAACCACACTGTATAAAACTGCCTGTGTTTTCCTACACGATAGTTCTTTAAAAGAAATTTTGTGACAATGAAGCGTTTTGAAACATCCTAAGGACATCTTTACGATGTGAAAAGTGTTACATAGTTGAAAGCTCTCTTTCCCTTTGTTTAAACTATGACAAGGGAGGCAATGGCCTAGTGGTATTATTAATCCAGACTGTTAATCCAGAGACCCAGGCAACGTTCTGGGTTCGAATCCCACCACGACAAATGGTGGAATTTGAATTCAATAAATGTCTGGAATTAAGAGTCTAATGATGACCGTGAATCCTTTGCCGATTGTTGGAAAAACCTTTAGGGAAGGAAACTGCTATTCAAACCTCGTCTGGCCGACATGTGACTCCAGACCCACAGCAATGTGGTTGACTCTTTTCTCTCTTCATGAACAATAAATGCTGCCTAGCCAGCAACGCCCTCATCCCATAAATGAAGAGAGAAAAGAAAAGCCACTCAATAACCAATGTTCCACACAAGCCCCCTTGCTGTCTTCCTGCCTCTGTGTACTCTTTCCACAGGAAGGTCAAATAGCATTGCATACAAA
The DNA here is from genome assembly GCA_024137785.1 of Ginglymostoma cirratum. Taxonomy (NCBI): domain Eukaryota; kingdom Metazoa; phylum Chordata; class Chondrichthyes; order Orectolobiformes; family Ginglymostomatidae; genus Ginglymostoma; species Ginglymostoma cirratum. The sequence goes on along the minus strand of JAHRHZ010000082.1, from coordinate 7,698,226 downwards.
TCGACTTGCAAACGACACTGACCCCTTACTTATTAAGCAAGATTGACCTTACAAGCTAAAGGACTTTATCTCCTAACATGACAGGGCATTCTTGTCATCATGAAGCATTCAATCTTGTGGCCGATTTGGAGAACATTCAAAGCACAAATGGGAGGACCAATGACAGAGGAGCAGATCATTACTAATTGTTTGAACAGACATCCAACACAACACAAGCAGAGTTACCGGGCTCAAAATGGGTTTAAATCTGACTGAACTTGCATAATATCTTTGCCTGAATTTGCTGTGTTTCTTTCTTCTATGTCAGTTACAGAGCTGGTTGCACATCAGCTTGTTTATTTGCAATGGCTGCTTGGTGTAGTCAGATTAACATGTTGCCATTCACTTTCCAACTCTCCCAATTTCCCAGATTCCAGAATGGTCTCTACGGCAGCAAACATGTCCCTGCTTTTTTTTTTAGGAAGCAAGGGAGACAGACAAAAATAAAGGAACCGCAGGGCAGTCAGCCTGATACCAATCATAAGGAAAGTGTTAGAATCTTTTCTTAGGGGTATAATAACAACCACAGGAAATCATAACATGATCAGGCAGAATCAACAGAGATTTATGAATTTGTTTTGGCAAACCTGTCACAACTTTAAGGATATAACCAGTAGCTAGCATAAGATGTAACCGATAGAGGGAAGGTATGTAAATTTTCAGCAATTTAATACGATTTCACAGAAGCGTCTATTACCTAAAACTGGAGCTCACAGGATCGAGGATAATATATCAGCAGGCGTTTGAAAACTGTTTGACAGAAAGAAAGGAAGGGGAATAAATGGGACATTTTCAGGCTGTAACTGGTGGGGTGCCACAAGGACCAGTATTTGAGTCCCAGCTATGTACAATCAATATCAATGATTCACGTGAACATAATGCATCCCAGTTCAGTAATAATTCAAAGTTAGGTGGAACACAGTAAAGAATGAGAGGGATGTGTGTAGAGGCTGCAAAGAGATAGAGACTGGTTAGGTGAGTGGATAAGTTGTGACAAGCGTCTACCATGTGAAGAAACGTGAAGGTGTCCACTTTAAATGAAAAATTAGGAAAACAAAATATTTTATAAAATAACAAGAATCTGAGAAATGATATTACTCAGAGGAACCTGAGAGGACTTGTGCACAAATCAGAAAGTTTACATTTAGGGATAAAAAGCAATTAGGAAAGCGAATCCGAGATAGCAAGGTGTGGAGCTGGATGAACACAGCAGGCCAAGCAGCATCATAGGAGCAGGAAAGCTTGACGTTTCGGGCCTAGACCCTTCATCAGAAAATTATCTCTAGGAAAGCGAATGGTGTACTAATCTGGTTACAAAGGGATTGCAGCATAGCAGGAAAAGTGTCTTAATGCAATTGGACAGGATCTTGGTGAGATCATACTGAGAGTACAGTGTACAGTTTCTGCATCCAAACTTAGTCCAAGCATGTACCTGTCTTTGATAGAGCTCATGTGGTGTGGTGACATCGTCCTTATCTCTGAACCAGAAGGCATGGGTTTGAGTCTGACTTGCTCCAGTAGTGTGTAATAACATCTCTGAACTAGTTGATTAGAAAATACCTACACATGTCCTAGAGGGAGTGCAGCAAAGGCTAGTGAGGCAGATTATTGTGATGGAGGGACTTTGAAACCAAATTGGTTTTTTCAATTAAGGATAGTTGCTACGGTCACCATTATCATGATGAGCTTTACATTCCAGATTTATTACATTTAAAACCACTAGGTAATATGGTGGGATATGAGCCTTAATCCCCAAAACATTTATCTAGGCCTTTGGAGTACTAATCCAGTGAGAGCACCATTTCTCTAGCCTTGCTGAAAACCATATTACAGTATAGCACTTCTCCAACTCTATGAATACCAGAAATGTTCACTGCTTGTTCAGTACAATTATTGCTACTTCACAGACTCATCGACTTAATGCAATGGATGGGGAAGGTTAATTTGTATCCAGATGATAAACACACTCTTCATCCTTCACGATGCATGCTACCATTTGCAATGGGAATGTTTGGTCACTTTGAGATTGAAATCATTGCAGTGTCAGAATGTTCCAGTGGAGGCCATCCAACAGTAAACAGGTAAAAATTCTCTCTCAGGCTGCGCAGATCAAAACAGCATCACTGATTCCATTTTGTTCATTGTTCAAAGGAAAGTTCAATGACTTAGATGAACTATTTTGATAAATGGCCAGCTAGCCTGACACAAATAAAAACCAAAAAAAAACTGCAAATGCTGTAAATCGGGAACAAAAACAGAAGTTGCTGGAAAAGCTCAGCAGATCTGGCAGCATCTGTGAAGAAAAAAATCAGAGTTAATGTTTTGGGTCCGGTGACCCTTCCTCAGAACTGAGGTGAGTTCTGCCAGACCTGCTGAGCTTTTCCAGCAACTTCTGTTTTTGTAGCTTGACGCAAAGATGGTCAGTCCACACAAACTGAGTTGTTTATTCTCCTGAAAAGCTACAGCCAAAGTTGTGTTGAATAAATGCAACTTGAGCTATATTTCAAGGGATTGAACTGGAGCATTGGCTGTCAGCCCAGTGCGTTGGCATTTTAAAAAAAAAATAGACAAACTTCATCTTCATGGCCTATAGTCCAAACAACATGACATTAATACATCACTTCATAAAACATTGTCTGCAGATGGAGCCAAGAAGTTTCAGCATTTTAATGATGGTTGCTAAATCAGTAGAAGCCCAAAGATATGCAGATTAGGTGGATTGGTCATTGGAAATGCAGGGTTACGGGGATGGGGTAGGGTGGTGTGTCTGGGTGGGATGCTGTTCAGAAGGGTCGGTATAGACTCATGGGCCAAGTGGCCTACTTCCGCACTGCAGGGAATCTATATTTCTATGAATTGTTTGCCAGAGTCCTAATTATTTCAGAAGAATCTATTGTGACTGTACAGATGCAAACAAGCTGCTCCAGAAAGAATGGGCCTACTTAGGTCCAAGGGTGTCTCAGCTTAAGGGAACTTCTGAGCAAATAGGTTCCCATTGCTCAAGGACAGTCATGAAACTGCGAGTTTTAAACGACTTCATTTTAAAAGCTGGCTGGTTCAATCCATCCAGACACAATGTGGCAACAGCGATGGTTCCAATCTAGTGCAGCTGTTCGTTATCATCTGTTTTGGCTCAGTTTCAGTCCCCCCAGGCCTTTTAAGCACCAATGAGGGGTAGTCAGGCAGCTAACATCTGGCACATGAGGAGAGTTATAGGATCATTTGCATTCACTTCATCTTTGTGGCAGCTCAGTCTGACAGAGAAGAAACTGCTGTCAGAGTCGAAAGTATTCAGGGAGTTCCCCTCAGCTCGCTTTGTGAGCATGCACATCTAAATGATCAAATCGAATATCCATGTCTGTACAAACCAGAGTAATGTGTGGTTTAGATATTTACAACTTGCCTATTTAGAAATAAACATATTTGTCCTGATACACAATACTACTGCTCATGCTGGAAGGGTAATTGTTCCACATACATGGAGGATAACGGAAGTGGAAAACTTGTGGGTTCCTATCTTCGGTCAAGCATTGCAGAATAGTACTGGGTGACCTGATGCGGTGTGAACTCGTAACATTTTGTTTTACTGTTGCTGTGTTCAGGTAAATAATGGTGACTGCAGTGGAGAACCCAACAAACAGAAAGGGAACTGAACATTCAATGTCAGCGCTAATTTTTGCGAGATAAATGTGGTGGATGTGACGTCAATCTGATGTTGCAAAGAAACAAACAAACATAAAAGCAATTTTGCATTGGACTTTTCCCTGGAGATGGCATTGAATACAGAACAATTGTATTGGAATGAGTTGCAAGAATGAGGGATATCCTGAGTAGAATCATTAATTTATTCCTCAAAAACATGGCATTTTGTGTGACTGTCTGCTCCCCACCTTACATGACATTCAACTCGAACAGACAGAACATGGGAGTTACATGGGAACACACATATCTCACGGTGATTTCATCATGAAACAGCATCAAAACAGCATGAAAGCAAGATCTAACTGGAAAGGGACGTTAACACTAAATGACAGTGTGTGGGATGATGATCAAAAGGAAGTCCTACAGTCACATGACCAGACTGGAAAAACTGGGGTTGTTTCCTCTAGAGCAGAGGAATCAAAAAGATTCTTGAAAAGACATTCCATAATGTTAGGCTCAGCAAATGTGAGATAAAGGAGGACATGTCAAAGGAGGTCTATCAGTATCAGCAGCAGTGGAAAGTTGGTCGAGGTCCTTTTGTAGGCAGACAACATGGGAGAAGAGGAGGGTCTGGTGCAGGAGCCCTAAACTAGAATGGGAACCAAGGATATAATAGCTGCTGGAATCAAGGCTATGGCATTATACTGGCTATGACTACCCTACTTGTAATAAACTACTATGAATTCATTCTTTCATTGGCAGTGCTTTGCAGACAAGGATAACTCTCTTCCACGCACACAGTGAATCAGTAAATGGCTGTACAGACCGGTGCAGCTACCGTAGGCTCTGTTACTTATAGTAACTATTATGAATATGGTGATTATGGCAATCAGTAGAGTGCTTATGGAAAAGCACCACAAAGTGAAGATCATCGGAACAGCTCCAAACCAAAGTACAACTTGTCCCTGTAGCCTATTGGAAGTAGGTGAAGGAAAAGTATTTTACTCCAGATAGGAGATTCATAGAAAGTGGCGTTTTCGACAGCAATAAAAGCAGCATTTGATTGTTCATATGCATTTTTGTCCTGTGTTATTCTTTTCTACCTCCCCCAAACAATTGTCGCCTCAAGCCCCATTTCAAGTTAATTTCAGTTTGAATTTAAGAAAAACTGCTTTCAGTATTTCATTTCCTACTAGATGTGTTTTTCTGCGACCAACTGTTTTTGTTTTTTTGTACATTTTCTCCGCAAAATGGATTGTTGCATTAGAAACACATGTTCGATTCATTGTGATGACATTTACATAAGAAATATAAGAAATAGGAGCAAGAACAGGCCATCAGGGCCCTCGAGCAGGCTACACCATTCAGTATGATCATGGCTGATCTTGGCGTGGAATCAGCTCCACTTACCTGCCCGCTCACCATAACTCTTCACTCCTTCACTGTTCAAAAATCTATCTATCTTTGCCTTAAAAACATTCACCAAGGCAGCTTCAACCGCTTCACTGGGCAGGGAATTCCACAGATTCACAACCCTTCGGGTGAAGAAGTTACTTCTCAACTCAATCCATTTAGATATGATATAAGTTACTCTATTGGATTGTTGGTTTCTTTAAATTAAAAAAAACTTGTTTGTATAATTAAACAAAAGACTTGACAGAAGTTCTTAAAATCATGAGTTAGGAAAAATAAGGGCAGCTAAGGTAATTAGCTGCAGTTCACAAAGGATCACTAGGTGTGCCTCTCCAATGGAGTCAGACATAGTTTGAGGGGCACCACTCTCAGAGGCAGGGCAAGGTGAGAAGCTAAACCGCCACGAATAGGGATTGAAACCATGTCATCACTCCCTAACCATCTAGCCAAATGACTGAACCGATCCCCAGTCTCAATCAATGGAATGAATAAAGACAACCAATCCCAATAAGCATTATTAATACAGAAAAAGCATAGAGATTGCTGGAAAAGCTCGGCAGGTGTGGCAGCATCTGTGAAGGGAAATCAGAGTTAACGTTTCAGGGACAGTGACCCTTCCTCAGAACTGATGGTAGCTAGGAAAATGTTGGTTTACATGCAGGAGATAGGATGGGGGAGCCTGTAAGGAGTAAATAACAGGTTGGGATAGAGCCCAAAGAGAGAGAAGAACAGGTGGACAGGATAACGATCTGGCTAGGCGGGTGAATAGCTGTTAGTGGAGACTGTTAGTGGCTAACAATAGGTAGTATGTAATGGCAGTCTGTGATAACAAGGCCTGGAATGTGGGGTTGGGGCTAGGACATGGGACTGTTCAGGCCCTAAAATTATTGAACTCGATATTGAATTCAGAAGGCTGCAGGGCTCCCAAGCAGAAAATGAGGTGTTGTTCATCTAGCTTGCACTGAGCTTCACTGGAACACTGCAGCAAGCCAGGGACAGATGTTGGCCAGGGAACAGGGTGGTGTGTTAAAGTGGCAGGCAACAGGTAGCTCAGGGTCTTTTTTGTGGGCAGGACGTAGATGTTCTGTTAAGCAGTCACCCAGTCTACGCTTCGTTTCCTCACTGTCGAGGAGACCACATTGTGAGCTGCAAATGCAGTAGGCTAGATTCTGGGAAATCCAGGTAAAGCACTGGTTCACCTGGAAGGTATGTTTGGGCCCTTGGATACTGAGGAGGGAGGAGGTAAATGGGCAGATGTTATACCTTCGACAGTTGCAGGGGAAGGTGCCGTGGGGCTGTGGGGAGGAGTGTTGAGAGTGAAGGAAGAATGGACCAGGATGTCCCGGAGGGCACAGTCCCTGCAGAAGGCAGACAAGGGAGGGGAGAGGAATAAGTCTCTGGTGGTGGCATATCACTGGAGGTGGTGGAAATGGCAGCTGATGATCTTCTGGATGTGGATGCTGGTGGGATGGTAGGTAAGCACAAGGGAAACCCTATCGCTGTTGCGGGAGGGAAGAGAGGGGGTGAGGGTGGAAGAGCAGAAGATAGGTCAAACTTGGGGGTGAGGGCCCTGTCAACAATGGTGCTGGAGAATCCTCAGTTGAGGAAGAAAGTGGACATTTCGAAGGCCTCCTTATTGAAGATGGATTAATTAAGCAGTATGGGCCACTGAAATAAACAACCTGATCAACCTTAAACCCAAGATCCATTAATGCAATGTCAATTTTAGAATATTCCAAGGGAAGCCACTAGATTGCTGACATTCCATTTAATCTATCCTCTTTTGATAATCTTGATAGCTGACAGTGACCTGTCCTCAGGGATGCTGCTGTAACTAAAATCCTACAAATATTCAGATGGCACTAGGTGGAGCTCCGAGTACACAAGCAAAACATGCAGACACCTTGTTCTATTTTCCTTAACCAAGGAGAAATATGGAGCCAGCAGTATAACTCTATATCGTTGAGCCAGCATTATTTGCAACAGTTATCCAAAATAACATTTTGGCACGTTCGTTCCAGCTTCTGATTAATGTGTTTGCAACTTGTTTGAGTGAAAGCTGGCCCTAGGTGCTGTTACTTTAATAAATGGGAATCTGGGTGCCTGCAATATAACGGATCTTTGACAACAGGCTGGAACCTGCCTCCTCATCAACCAATTCCTTCAAAACAACTAAAAATCTGCAGTACCTTTTATCTCTTAAATACCAACAACCATTCTCACAAGAGTCCAGCAATAGCCACCAACCAACAATCTGGTTGGGTGATAGAAAGGCCACTGCAAATGAATATTCAAAGGAAAGCTTGCTGTTAAGATCAGCAGGGCTTCTGTGTCTCCAACTTAGCCACATCTTTCACTCACTACTGGGTTCCCATGCCCCTTTAATGCTTCAAGTGTCAAGCTTAATGCCTTTGGCAACTGAGTGATGAGGAGAAATGTTACCTTGTAAATCACCCGAAGAATAAAAAACATAGTTTTGAAATGAACGATTTTTCATCTTTTAATTGAGCTAGAAATTACACATTCTCTGAAAGAAATGCAGAGAAAGAATGTACGGAAGCTTAACTATTTGTGTGGTCAAGAAGAAAATTGATTCTAATGTTATTGCAGAGGTGATTGCATTCTGTTCTCCTCAAAGGATAGAAAAGACAGACAATCAGTCCACAGACTACCAGAGTCATTCTATTACGCACTTGTTGCTCTCACAATAGACTGTGTAGAATTCAATTGCAACATGCCTGAAAATAGATCATATCTAGCACTAAAGTTTACAAGAAGCTGTGTCCAACCTTCTTCGTTTAGTTAAGTCGTGTTTATTGTATTTACTCTTTCCTGTCAATAATGTCAGGCTAAGGAAGCCCTTTGTAGTTATTGTTGGGCGTCTAGCCAGGAGAAGTTTACAGTTGATTGAATTGTTTGTATCTCAGAAAGGTAGCTAAATCCTGGTGGACATTCGTGCACACTGGCAACAATAAAAAGCCTTGACACTGATCTGAAATTCCAAAAGGGCCATTATCTACAGCAGGCTTTCCAGGGAAGAGGTGCAAATGAACCAATCTGCGGGCTCACTGATACTCAGATGTATATATGGTGGTGCTGCACATGAATGACTGGCTTCTTTCTGAAGCAGGCAAGCAGCTACAGCCAGCAAGCATCTGCTGCAAGAAGTGTGCAAAGTAGCAGTTGCAAACATTTGCAAAGTATTCACTTGTCTCGTAAATGACTAAACATGCTCCCAGGTATGCCTGACCAATAATGCAACATCACAATCATTAATTGCGCCAAGAGACAGCAGATTACATGGTCATCTGGCAGCAGTTTTGATAAGTCATTAAAGCAAGTTTTCTCAATTAACCATAAAATTGGATAGAAAGATAAATGAGGGGCAACAGTACAACACAAACAGAGACATAGGAGTCAGGCAGTGCAAATGCAACTTTCATCACGGTGATCATTATTCAACCCCAGCTCAAGGTGATGGAATAAACACAATGCATCTGTTGATTGCAAGGGTCCTCTAATAAAATGGGTCTCAATCCAGTTCTAACAGAATCACTTCATGGATCATGGTGCATAAGTTGACTTTTGAAGACTGATACACTGAGATTGAAATGTGAACCAGCAGCTTGGGTGAATATTGTTACACTGGGCAACAGGTGAACAGCATAGTCAGAAAGTGAAAGCTGTTGTCAAGCATTTACAAGCTGAAGCGCTCATCCTTAACAGCAAGTGTGAATTCACCAATGAATCTATTCAGTTTTTGGGATACTTTGTCAACAGTGAAGATATGCTCGCTGCTCTGTTGAAATTGGAAGCCAGTACAGAGATCTCCACCTTCCAAAGGAGCAATTGATTTACAAAATTTTTGCCTCACTTCACAATTACTGCAAATTTCCAGAGACAATTCCCTAAAAAGGTGTTGAAACCCACATCAAGAGAATGCTTTTCAGATTGTCAAGGACGTGTTTATGTCTGCAGACGACAAGGCACACTATAATACGTCCTTTTCAACTACCGTAGCAGCTGATGTTACAACTACAGGCTTAGGAGCAGTGCTCTTTCAGGAGCATCTGGATGGGTGTTGCAAGCCAGTCTACGACAGATCACAAGCAGCACTAGATAGCGCTGCTGCCAGACCCAGGTTTGATTCCTGCCTTGGGTCTGTGTGGAGTTTGCACATTCTCCCAGTGTCTGTGTGGGTTTCCACTGTGTGCTCTGGTTTCCTCCCACAGTGCAGAGATGTGTAGATTAGGTGGATTGGCCATGCTAAACACGGGAGTGGGGTGGGGAGCTCGGGTCTGGGTGGGGAGCTCTTCGGAGGGTCGGTGCAGACTCAAATGGCCTCTTTCTGCACTGTGGGGATTCTATGAAGAATCATCAGATACAGAAACACAATATACTGTGTTTGAGAAGGCGGCTGTCTCAGTTACATCAGCATGCAAGTGATTTTTCAGGCAAGATCCTTGGTCTGAAAGTGGTCACAGAAATAGATAAACTTTCAACTCCCCTGCTGGAAAAGCAACTAGCAAGGATGCCTCCAGGAATGCAACAATTTTGACTCTCTGTCACGCAGTCTGCCAATGAAACAATGTACATTGAAGCAAAACTGCAAACTATAAATTATTGAATGCAAAAAGATGTAGATAGGTTCAGTAAGTGTGATGTAGGAAATTCTGAGCTTGTGTACTTTGGTGGAAAAAAAGCAGATAAGTCAAACATCTTAAAAAAGAGATGCACTACATAATGTTGTGGTGCAGAGAGACCTGGGCATCGTTATATACGAATCAAAGAAGATTAGACTACAGCCATTAGAAAGACAAGTGTAATCATAAAATCCATACAGTATGAAAATAGGCCATTCAGCCCAACAAGTCTACACTAACTCTCCAAAAAGCATCACCCACCCCCCTCACCCCCCACCCTATCCCTGTTTTTCCCATGGCTAATCCACCTAATCTGCATGTGCCTGGATACTATGGGCAATTTAGCATGGCCAATCCAAGAAACCTGCACATCTTTGGACTGTGGGAGGAAACCCAAACAAGACACAGGGAGAATGTGCAAACTCCACAGAGACAGTCATCTGAGGCTTCAGTTGAACTCGAGTCCCTGGTGCTGTGAGGCAGCAGTGCTAACCACTGAGCCAGCATGCCACCCCAAATGTTCGGCTTCACTGAAAAGGGTATGCATGTAAAAGCAGGAATCGTTGCTACACGGTACAGGACATTAGCAAGATCACTCCAAAACATACTGCACAGAGTTTTGTCCTCCTAATGCAAAGATAGATACATAGAAAATAGGATCAGGAATAAGCTATTTTGTCCTGCTCGCGTGCCCAACTCTTCAATATCATTATGGATATTACCGGGATTGGTAGGTTTGAGTTATAAGGATAGCCTGAATAAGCTGGGACTTTTTCCTCTGGAACATAGAAGGTTGAGAGGTGACATTATAGTGGTTTATAAAATCATGGGGACCATAGGTAGAGTGAGTAGCAAAGGTCTTTTCCTTAGGGCGGGTGAGTTCGAAACTAGGCGGCATAATTTTAAGGTGAATGGAGAAAAATTTCATAGGGACCAGAGAGGGATCTTTTTCACACAGGAAGTGGGTTCATATATCGAAGGAACTGACAGAGGAAATGGTAGATGCAGATACAGTTACAACATTTAAGAAACATTTGGATAGGTACATCCTTCGGAAAGGTTTAGAAGTATAGGACCAAGTGTTGGCAAATGGGACTAACTTAATTTGGAAAACTTGGTCAGCATGGACTGATTGGACTGAAGTTCTGCTCCCATGTTATGACTCTATGACTGTATATTTGCTCTCCAGACCAACAGCTGGCAGTTATGCCAGGTATGATATTGAGTTTATCCATGACTTTCCAGCCAAGCACGCAAGGCGCAGCAGCACAATGGTCTCCAAGCCACAGTCAACTTAGCCAGATCTGACAGGAGTAGTTGAGGTTCCAGGGATATCTCAACACCCACTGGTATTGTGCTGAAGGCTAGTCAGATCAGAGGTCCAATGGGTTACCAAGAAAGCATACTTTGAGCATTGACAGCATTCTACAATTGCGGACAACATATTAAATGTATAAATATGAAGTGGTCATTCTAGCTACGGGAGTCCTGGAGAAGCTACACCAGGAACATCTGGGGATGACCATGTCCACAGCCAGAGGTCAGCCGAAAGTGCATTGGCCTGAGATCTCCAAGGCGCCAGAAACAAGTTATAAAGGCAAAGAGGGAGACAGAGAAGAAATGTGTAGATCTCACACAGTCCAGAAGCTGCCTGTTCTCTGTAGTCAAAAACTCAATTTAAATCGGAAGAAAACTAATTAGCTTGTCTACAGTAGTTACTGTAGCCTGTGACTTTCGAATTGATAATTCAGAGACATTTTCAGTGAATCAGTCACTCTGTACTCCTTAAACCAATGGGAGCATCCAGTGAAAGTCATCTGAATAACAAAGGTCTAGCCAGCTGAAGAACATTGGAACCGAGCAACAAAGAGTATTGAACTGACTTTCCAGTTTTTCTACGTCTGCTAGTAATTTATTTTCCCTACTTGTTTGTCTGTGCATGTGTGCGTGTGTCTCATGTGTATGTGTGTATCTGTCTGTCGCGTGCGCGTGCGTGTGTGTGTGTGTTTGAGTGAGAGGAGGATTTTATAAGGGATTAGAGTTTTAATTAGTACTGCTGTATGGTTTACTTATTAGTAATCAATAACAGTTCTTGGTTTGTATGGAAACCAGTTTCATGCTTTCCATCAAGCTTGCTCTGAAAGTCAGGTAAATTGGGATACTCTGCGTACTTCAAAGGAAAACATTATATTTGGTATGACTCTGGGAATAGTGGGGCTCAATTTGTGGAGCACTGCCTAGTGGGTCAGAACAATTATATGTCACAATGTATGGTAAGATTCAGGCTAAGACACACTGTTGGGGCACAGTAAAAGCACTGTCACACCCACCTATCTTTGATCCAATTGACTTTGAGGTGATATGCACACCTGAAAAAAAGTAAATGTTTTACTCTTGAGCATCTTTCCTCAGATTAAAGTAAACAACATTTAAAATAACCCAAAAAATGCTTCACTCAAAACAGCTGTAAGCTAAAAATACAGAATATTAACACAGCATCGGTCTTTCATATTCAGCAATGTAGTTTTAAACAAAAATTCTGAACTCCATCACCATACCCAGCATCTTTACAATTTAAAAATTACTGCTAGAGAATGAAAAGGCAATTTACCTCAAGTTTAAGAGCTCCCAGCTCCACTCAATTACACTCTGCCCACATTCAAAGTACCAAATAGAATCTTAATGGAACTGTTTCAAGTGGAAGTATCTGTCTTCCTGCAGATACAATTTTCATTTAGTTCTGGGTTGCCAAGAGTCACCCGACCTTCTATAACCAAGCATAATAGAGTACTATGTCCTGCTTCATAATCTTATGATAAAAATATAGTAGCATATATTAATATTTCATATTAAATTGATTCAGATTGTATTTGCCAGGGACCACATAATGCCTAAATTAGACTAAGCAAATCAATCATGTCAGAAAGAAACCAGGTTTGGAAGATTTAAAGCACTTCTACATCCCCTGTATTTGCGTTTGGGTTAATGTTATGTTTACATAAGATTTACAATTAATTCAGTTGTTCAATTAGATTATAATCTGATTAAAGTACGGAATTTGCCTCTGTTATTCTAATTCATTACTTGTTTACTGGTAGGTTGACATCATGTTGATGATGTGGACTATATAGGGAAGATAAATCACTGAAAGCTAAAATCTTGAAAAGGGAGGGGTTTAAACACATTATTAGCTGCATCTTTTTGTTGTCTGGATTATACCTGACACAGAAAATTCATTGACATTGGAAAACGGCGCCTAGCAAGTAAGTACTTTTTCGTCCACATGGACTTTCTTTTTACGAGAAAGCTTCTGGCCCAGTGTTTGCTGTATTCATAAAGGCAAAGCTGTCAGTAATAACCTTAATCACAAGGTAGAATCACAGAGCCACCACAATGCAGAAAGAGGCCATGTGGCCCATCGAGTCTGCAACAACCCGCTGAGCAGTCTCTCACCCAGACCCAGATCTCCCCACCCTATCCCTGTTACCCCGCATTTACCTTGGCTGATTCACCTAACCAGCACATCTTCAGGCTGTGGGAGGAAACCAGAGCAGCTGAAACAAACCCACACAGACACGGGGAAAATGTGCAAACTCCCCACAATCACCCAGGGTCAAAATCAAACCCAGGTCCCTGGTGCTGTGAGGTAGCAATGCTATCCACTGAACCACCATGCCACTGTAGAAACTCACATCAACTTCTGGATTTTTCATAAGTGCAGCTGAATGTGGAAATATAGAAGTTTCTGTCACTGATGGGAAGCAAACCTAGGTCCCTGCACTAGAGATCACTGACATGGTAAAACCTTAGGCTTGTGACGCAGTGGGCTCTCACTAAATACATGAATAATATAGAACTTGTTCAATCAACCGCAGCTTGATTTCTAACAGTATTATACATGGCAATTACTGCTGACAGCAAATTTTACAAGCGTGAATTCATACCCTCAGAAGAAAACTAATATTTCAGATTTTAAAAATTAAAACTAATTTGTAACAATTTCTTCTCCATCTTTGTTTTATGTCTCTGTCTTATTCCAAATGTGTATATCTAAATTTTTATTTGAAGTTTGTGGAATGGTTTCACTGTGATACACCTCCTGTTTTACATTTTCTACTTTATTTCTATGTGACTCAGCAAGGAATCTTTAATTTGATAAGTTGATGAATTCTAATGCTACTTGGACTGCTCCGACATTGGATATTTCTTGTTGAGAACATCACACTGATGAGATGCCGCAAAAGCAAGAAATCTTCATTGACAAGCTGCCAAAAATATCTGTGTGCAGGGGGTGAAATAGCAGAAATGTTCCTTTGCCATTTACAGCAAAATCCAAGTTAATTTGCAGTAGAGATATGTGCCTGACTGACAGACAGATGTCATCATTAGGACCTTGAAGTGCTTTGTAGTGCAGCAATGTTGAATGCCCTACGAGATAAATGGACAGATACATTCTGTCCCCACTTACCCAATTTCTTTCCCACCATGCACCTAACCTAAAAGTGATGCCTTAATTTAAACAACTCCATAGAAGCCAGTATCCCAACACCAAGTCATCCTTTCTTTACACATGGGGAGTGCTTGACAAAGATCCAGCTCCCTCAGAGCCAACTCTCAGAGTGAGCAGAATGTCTGACACAGATTAACAGCCCCAATCAGGTAACTCATATTCCATAAGGTCCACCTGGCTGACGACATTACAATCACTATGTTCTTAACCTCAAAGTTTTCATGGTCTGGTCAAAGCATGAATATCCCTACTTGCCAAAGACTCATCTTACAGGCTGTGCAAAGCCCAAGTTCAACATAAGATATTATGCATTTGGAATAGGAAAGTTCCTTTTACGCTGTTTCAACAATTGTAGATCATTTGAAACACAGTGAATGTGGTATTTGTTGTAGAAAAACAAAATCAAGTATCATGGATATGGTGCTTCAATTCCATTTATTAGTGCTGTTAAGAGAACATAATGATGCTCTGAAAGCTGGCAAGCACAAGCACTGCTCCCTCTGGTTTCCTGTGCTGGTTTCCACTCTCTTCACCTTTTTAAACCCAGCACAAGACGCAATTAAGAATCATAGTAATAGAAAGTTTTGTTTTCCCACAGAAGTCTAAGTTTCACCTTAGCTCATTGAGATTTTATGGGATCCATCAGACAATGAACCTACGGCATTCAAGGATACAATGGATCACTGTAATTAAAATCAGAACAATTTCAGCACAGAAAGTAGCCAATGGATCATCAAGCAGATTACACCGATGGTTGTTCAACTAGATTTATATCAAATTCAATTAGCTTCTTTCTAAATGAACCTTGGACTGTTTTTCTTTCTCAGTTTTCCATTCTAAAAGATACTCTTGTATTTGTTTTAATAGCCTAGGCAGGAATGCACTCTGTACTCCACTAATCCTGTATGGAAAGAATTCCACAATATTTCCCTTTATTCTTTTCGTGATAACAGTAATTACCTATTCACCATACAGAGCAAACAGTCTTTCAGTGTTTGCCCTCAAATCCTTCCATCATTTTGAAAACCTGTATTAATTCCCTCTAAATTTTCTTTGTTCCATGTACTACAATAATTTTCAAATTTCAGATGTTTCTTTATAAGCATAACCTTTCATTCCAGATCATCGCTGCAGTAGATCTTTCCTGTTCCCACAGCTTGAACGTTCTTTACATAATTAAGTGCCATACTGAGACAACAGGCATTCGCCTGTGGCCTAACTAATGCCTTGCATAAATTCGACCGAACTTTCCTACTTTCTCATGAAGTGGACATACATATAAGTTTACACAAGAAAACCTAAAGTATTAGCACAAAGGAAATCAATCTAACTATCACACAGAGCCATTTTATGTACAAGGCTCAGCTCTCTATTTCCCATTGCTACAAGCCTCAGCTGGAATGCCAGTTTAAGGCACAAGCACGTTATACAAAGGGAATGCACAGGATCATAGAATCATAGAATCCCTACAGTGTAGAAGGAGGCCATTCAGACCATCAAGTCCACAGCAACCCTCCAAACAGCATGCACGCAGACCCACTCCATCCCTGCAGCACTGCATTTACCATGGCTAATCCATCTAACTCACACATCCCTGACACTACTGGGCAATTTACCATGGTTAATCCACCTAACCTGCACATCTCTGGACCGTGGTAAGAAACAGGAACACCCAGAGGAAACCCATGCAGACGCGGGGAGAATGTGCCAACTCCCACCCACCCCCCTCCCCCCGCACCCCCCCCCCCCCCCACCCACACACCCCCACACACACACACACACACACACAGAGTCACCCAAAAGTGGAAGCAAACCCAGGTCCCTGGCACAGAGGGGCAGCAGCACTAACAACTGAGCCACTCATGTGGAAAAGAAATAGGGACCGGTTTGCCTTACTGTAGTGCCCTTCTCTTGGTAGGGACAACAAGAAACCTCTTGGATAAGGCGATACACCAGTCAGAATGAAGGGATTTGGCAAACTTATCATATGGATAGCAAAGTCAACCAAAAATCTCCATTCTGTGTTGTTTAGCTGATCAGAGTTGGGATCAGATGATGTTGGGATGCATTAGGTTTGACTTTAGTAGGCAGAAGGACAAAACCTGCTGTCAACTTCCAGTTCTGATCACTGCCAAACAACCACTGCACAAGAACCCACAGAGTCACACTCAGCTGGGACTGACAAAGGTGTCACGGCAACAGGAGGAGGTAGTACAATGAAGAGAAACGATCAAACTTTCCAAGTCCGGAGCCCCTTGGGGCCATGTCCACAGGAAAAGGTGCCATTTGATATACTTCTAGGTGCACTCTGCCCCCAGCTTCACACAGTGTGCATTGTGTGTGTATTACTTCATCAGAGAGAATACAACTCATGAAGCTGGATAGAGAACAGTCACAAGGTGCATCTTAATAGGGTTTTCTACCTTTGTGGCAGCACATTCATCGAAGACAGGAAATGGTCATCGAAATTGATAGTTAAAAGCAATCCATTCATGTGATCCAAATAATTGAATTAGGCAGCACAGCCGGATAACCACTAAAATTTCTTCAGTTAATTACCTGAAACGGAAAGGTCAGTTTGGATATAAAATAAATTGAAGTTTTATGACGTATGCCAAGTGGAGCATTTTTTCTGGTCAACTCACAGCCCTGCAGGAAGCCATTTGGATCATCATGTCGAGCAGATTGGTGACCCATATGAACAAGGAAAGATTGATGACCATATGAACAAGGGAGCAAAAGATCTTCTGAGATTTATGTGGTTTATTGTAAATCCACGGTTTCCATCTTTCCCTCCTACAGACCTTTTGCAGACACCAATCGCAACTGCAAAAAAACCCAGCTCTTAAATACAGTGAGTACCAGCTCCTCTCAATCAACTCTGGAACCATTCTAACTTACCCTTAAAGGGGCCTGCATTTCTAACCTTGACACATCAGGTCTCTCCAATCAGTCTTATTCATTTCCCTCTCTGTTCCATGGTCCTGCAACTGGAATTTATTTCTGAATCAAATCTGCAGTCTTGATCCCCATGATTATTACCAATCCAGAAGAAATGTCATCACACGCCTCAAAGTATTGGGTGTGCCCATATCCAATATCCACACTGTTCACAAAGCATGCCAGAAAATTAAAACATCAATCACCACAGTAAATCATTACAGTATTTTCTTACGTCTGTGAAAACAGTCAATGTTGTGTAATGCTGAAAATTGGATCAGTGATCATGAAGTCTTAAATATCTGTTATCATTGAGATAGCCATTGTTCAGAATGCAGCACAGTGTCAACAGTCCGTTATTTCCTGGACATTTTCACTGGAAGAGAGATGATTAAAGGGGTGACCTAGCGGTAGTCTTGAAAATTGGGAAAGGTTTCAGCAGAATAGACGGATGATCATAAATATGAGCATCTCGCATGCCACAGTTGGGAACTGTGGTGGGGAATTTTTTTTCCTGGCGTCATCAGAATGGGCCACACATTCTTCTTCATCCAGAACTGGTTGCGACCAATGATATTAAATCATGCTTTTTTTTTTTTGAAAACTAACATTTTAACCTGGTTGCTGAAATAGGAAGAGAGGTAGTCACTCTACAGATAGATATTTTGTTCTTATTATTCAAAGGTCTAATCTGTTGATCTAACCTTATAGCATAATATGAGGAAAAACTAATCAGCAGCTCCTGAGTATCCAGCCATCAGCATGATTATGTACTATTATGCTGAGTAGATACATGTAGATTAAGAGGGGATGGCAACGTTCCTGACTCTTCAAACAAAAGAAAAATAACAAGTTCAAAATCAAGCCATTTACAGAATGTGCTATTTAATTGGAAATTGAGTTGCACACCCAGCTAATGTTTCACTCTTAGGACTTTTAAGCAGACTATTCTTTTTACTTCTAAATCAAGCTCAATTATGCCCTCAAATGGAAGGCCAACAGGTTAAAATTTGTACTTTTTTAAGTAAACTAACTGCAAAATAATAAATAGATCTGGATGATTTAAAGTACCTGCACAAATGAAAACAAAGTTAATTTACACAAAGTGGGACAAGCTAAAACAGAACTTCAGACAAACATCCTCACAATCTGTACGCAAGGGTCTACATTCGAGACCATTGTCTTGGTTTATAGCTTTAAAAGTGACTGTAATTATAAAGTGGAATTTAAGCTGTACCCTGTGTGGGGAGCAGGGACTGATTTGAGGAACAGAACAAGATGGTCTAAAAAACAGAGCTCTGAATTGAAACTAGCTGTCAATGGTTACAAAAAAGGCAGACTGCAAGAAGACTATATTTTTGTCAGGCTCCAGCTGATGAACATCTTCTTTACTGCAGAAATATGAAATGTTCCATGTTACACACCTGCCACTCTTTTCGTTATCGCCAAGGTTTACTATCAAGTGATACAGGATTACCATTAAGTCGGGTATTGTTTCCTGTGTTGTGTATTCAAATCCAAGTCCCAGGCTCATGTATAATAGTGACACAAAGTTGGTCTGGACTGCCTAACTTTGATCGCTTTTACTTAAAGCATTCATCAGATATTAACAGGTGACAAACTTTAATTAATGGCAAATTTTGCATTTAAAAAAGTGCTATTGTAAAAGTTACTGATTTATATTTGTGACCCTCGGTTACCGCAACAATTAAAACCGTATATGACGCAGTACATACAGGCATGTCAGCCTCTACTCCTGTGATAATTACAGAGCAAAGCTATGAAAGATCACATAACTATTGGTTGCTGACTCAATCTGCCTCTCAATCATCACTCACACCCACAGGTGACTTGTAATTTTTTTCCTTATTATTCGTGAATACTGCTGTACTGAATCTTAAATCCACAAGTGTTAACAAGCTGTGGGCTGGTGTATCAGAAACCACGGTCACAATCTTGGGAGTGGGAGTGCAGGTAGGGGTGAGATGTAATCTCAGCAACATAATCTTAATTTTATTGGCTCACTTCTGAAAGGAGTCCATTTCACTTGATAACATCTCCACATGTTCAACAATTTCAGTGGAGCAGTAGCTGTTCTGAATACCATCATCTGCATTCCAAATACAGGCTGATTTGCAAAGACATTAAATACAAAGTACAGTCACATAGAAGTGAGGTTCTAATGATACCTACCACTTGGATATGATTACTAGATAAATTTTCCCATCCTCCTCAAAAGATACTAAAGTCTTTGCAAATGCGCCCCATCTCCGTCCCTCACCACTCACCCCACTACATTGACAAACAGGAATCAAAAGGACAAAAACACATGCAACCAATTCACTCATCCATTCTGTCCTACCATTCAACATGTCCATCTCCTTTTTGCATCTACTATAGCTCGATAGATAAATAAATGGCTCAACCACAGATACATTTTTAAAAAATAAATAATGCTTCTCAATAGTAACCCAGTGCAGCACACGCTCCAATCACCTCCTTTGTTTCTGACAAAAAAATAATAGGCACTAGACAATGGATCTGCTGTGAAGCTTTACTCTAAACAAACTTTATAAACTGATGCTCCAGGCGGTTTGCAAACCATTTGGAAAATCAAAAAGTTCATTATTCCAACCAAAGCACAAACTGAGAAAGCATCGCAGCTGCAGTTAAACAATTACATGATGTATGCCGGCAAATTCTTTATGATGCGCGTAGTTAGCAAGAAATTACAGTCACAGCTGTAGCTTCTTCTTCTCTGCAGATAACATAGTGATAGAAGTGAGAAAACTATTATGTAAAATCAAAGTATTAAACAACAATATTACTGAAGACACTCAAAGACAATTTTATGTATCAGTTTCAATTACATTATTGTGAAATATGCAATTATTAGATTTTTTAAAAATATGTTCAAATCCTAATTTGTGCTGGGAACATTTGGATAGTTCAGTTGCTGAATGTCCTGATCAGCATATTTTCATCACTTTCCAGAGTTCAGATTTGCTGCAACCTGTGGGATTAAATACTTTTTGAATGATGTGATTGATTCAGTTTCTGACTTTAATAGTCAAACATTCCCTCTAAGGGCACAGCAAATTGGTTGCTGCGGTTCAAATCTCTTATCTGCAAAAAATCTGGTATTACATAAACATGCATTTAACAAAGACAGCCTCAAAATTCAAAGTCTGACGTCACTACTCACAGTAAGTACACGTCGACATTCCCGAGGGAAGAAACACTGGGTCAGATCTTGTGGCCTCAATAATGGCAAATGCTGAGACATTAACTGAATCACTGTTGACAGCCACAAAAGTGCAGTAAACCCCAGGAAATCCATTTGTTGTGTTATGCTTCATAGTCAGTATCAGTATACCTTTGAGAGATATGCTTGTGATATAATAACATGTGACTGAATAGTATAAAGCTCTCATACACTATATTAGCTCAGATCACTTGCAGCAGCATGACATCCTATTGGAAGGCTCCTTGGTTGTAATCTAATAATATAATATTAGGCCAGACACTTGTGTGCCTGATGAATGCAGTATTTGTTAGATTCTTCAATACAATGAGATCTATTCCAGGATTATGATGTTTCAGGAGGTGACATAAGTATTGCCACATCGAGTAAAACACCCTGTTGGACACACAAAACCTTCAAATTCAGAACTTGCAGTGCATCAGATCTGTTATCATTTAAACTGTGACTGGTAACTTTGTACTTGTCCAATGGTTTCTATTGATTTATTTACAGCTACTCCTAATACGCCCAGCTCTGCCCAGCTCCCACCAATACTGATCAGAGTCCCCCGGTTCCCAAGCACACCTGTCCACACAACTCAACCCTCCCAAATCCCTGCCACCTCTGCATCCTACCATCTCCAGCTCTGCTCCCTCCACCTCCTGTATCCCCACACTACACACCACCACAAACACCAACCCCCTTCCATAATTCTGCACCCTACCAAATGTAGCCCCCATTAGCCCACTGCCAGGTTCCGCTCAGCATCACCCCAACACCTTAACGTTGAAGCAGAACTAGCGATGCCAGCAATGACAGGAGAGGGATTGGGTAGATCGAGGGGTAGCAGGAGCCTTATTGTTCTGCTAAGGTCCAGCATGCTTCTTTTAACTCTACAAGTTCTCATTAATCTTCTGTAAACTATGGGAGTGTTCATTCATAGGTCAATTACAAAACCGTCAGCATCCTTTTGATATTGCAGCTGCTTAGAGAGTTCTTCTGTCTTTACTTTTTGAAGTCTTACAAAGAAACATCAGCTACACACAAACTGTGGTGGGCAGGAAACGCAGTGCTCACAGCAAGTTGGAGTGAATGATTTCATCAAGTGAGGAACGTTGAGCACAAAGTGTGGGACTGGAATCGACCATTTGAAGGCTGTAGTCTTTGTTTTGAAAGTAAAAAGTGGGTTTTTTGCTGGGGTCGCCCTTCTTTATACTCATCTTTGAAGTGCAAGACAATATTGACCGCAATATGAAGAGTCAGAGAAGTGTGACGAACAGAAAATGCATGATGGATGCACTAATTTTGTAATACAATGGGCAGGCTGTTCAGTGTGACCAGCTGACCTGGAACTTAAGGGGCCATGACATATTTCAAGTAACTGTCCAATGTCACAGCTTGATGGATGTCGGGATGCATTTTGTTCCCTTGCTTATCGCCTTGACTTCTGTGCACACAGTTCTGTATTAAGCTCCAAAAGGCCCACTCTCACTGCTCTGGAGACACCAATTCTGTCCCTCCCTCTGCCTCCTCACAACATCCCTTCCACCCCAAACCACAGCATCCCTTGGTATTTTCCATCAAAGCTGGATACAGAGGTTAATAGCTATAGATAAACATTGAGCCATAAACAAACTCCACAACATTATTCAAACAATACCTACAGAGATAATAACCAAACTACAGTCCATTTTAATATAGCATGTACAATAAAATGATCATATTGATGATAAGGAACAAGGAAATGCCCATGACGCTGTTGATCATTCATATTCCGATCTTTCTGTTTCATGTTTTTGCCTATCTTTGCAAAGTAATGCTTGTTCGTTTCTGCATGAGCAATTTGCCCCCATACATGCAGTGGCATCTCAATTGTGTCATACACAGCAAACCAGAGAGCAAGACTATTCATCACCAAATGACAACAATGTTCTCATCTGTTCAAATCTCCACATGTTCTTATTCAGAACGGGATCCCTGCTGTCAAAACATGCTCCACTAACATTACAACCACTGCATCACATTGGGAAACTAAACCAGAGGCAAGTACAGAAAACTTCGCTAAATCACAGAATTCTTTGAGAAAACAGAAGGACATTGTTGTTCTAGTATGAACTGTCAGGCAGAAATAGTTTTCCAGTTTTCAGTGTAGAAGCTTTGTTTCTACTGATTTCTTTCCAGAAAAAGATAAAAGCCAAGACAATTGTAAATGCTTCAAAAAATGACATGCCATCAATAACATAACACAAGGGATCACATTATAAGGAGATATAGATGTTCATGTCCCAGGAAATAACTAAACATGGTTTCTTTGGAATGGCCTGCAACAACCTAATGTGGAATCATGCTCTTTTGATCAGGGGCAAGGGTTGTAGTTTTTGAGGGTCGCGTTCTGACTGATGTACAACAAAATTACAATGATTCACGTCCAGTCTGTAAACTCCTCCGTCTCGCTGCTAATGTTGCTTGATCTTAGTGATTTCACTTCTTTTTCACTCACCGACTCACAGAAGGAATGTCCAAGCAATCATGGCAATTACAGATACATACATCAACAATATCTTGAATTTATGTCGTGACTTCAGCAGAATACATCAATATACAATGCTTCAAAATGCACTTAATGACATAAACCATTTTTGAACTTCGTCAATATTTTGCCACTTTTTTAAAAACAGATTTTAAAAAATGTAGGAAAAGTTGTTTGGCTGCTTGACTGTTAAAATGAATAGTAACCTTACAACACTCTAGTGACTGCACGGTGGCTATTGTGAATGGGTTTATAATACACATGGGCACACTTGACACTTTGTGGAAGGTTAAAGGCCACTTATTTCGATAAAAATGTCAAGATAAACCATTAACAGCTTAGTGCAAGAATGTTTCTTCAGCTTTATGTGCAGGGAGAAATATACCTCACTATCTAATTTCTATTCAGATGTTTTCCAAATACAAGTTACAGTGAAGCTCAGGATACCTGAAGGCATCACGAATGCTCCAAATTCAGTAAGTTAAAGTGAAAAATTAGCCACAATGAGGATATTGCAGGGTAAAACCCACTGGACAGTGGTTATAACCATAAAAATAAGCCAGATTTTATTCCTGTTCTGACAACTCAGAATAAAACAAAATGTTTATTCTTATTTTAATAAGTAGATGTTTAACATTTGCAAATGAGAAAAAGCTTTGAGAAGGTTGTGTCAAAAGATGAGATGTGT
This sequence comes from Ginglymostoma cirratum, assembly GCA_024137785.1. NCBI lineage: Eukaryota > Metazoa > Chordata > Chondrichthyes > Orectolobiformes > Ginglymostomatidae > Ginglymostoma > Ginglymostoma cirratum. Next base: position 7,674,577 of record JAHRHZ010000082.1, on the reverse strand, counting down.
GGAATCGTGGGCATTTCAAGTCAGCTCAGTGATGTGTTTCATTGTGAGATTTTCAGCTTCCAGGATGTAACAAGCCGTCTACATAATGATCAGCCTAAAATAACAAAGACAGAGCATCAAATATAATGGTGCCTGAGCTTATAATAATAATGTGCTTCAATCTTTGAAACTGCTGTATTTTAGCAATCTAAAGACATCATTATTTTATACATTAGTTATCTATCACCTCTGCTATCACTGTTTAAGTTAATGAGTACACATTGACTTTAAGATAACCATTAAATACTGCTAAATTGTTTTCACTTGAGTCTGCCTCTCCATCCTTTCTCCCTGACAGAAGGCACAGCACCATGTAAAAGAAACAAGCTTAGGAATTCAATTGTCCCCAGAAACATGACGACACTGGTCAGGGTGTGTGGTCCACATGCTTGGTCCCACGATCAATGTGAAATTAGTGCAAACAGCCCACGACAACATGCAAGCTGGTGGGTAAGGTTGGAGGTGGGTCAGGTAATCTGTGTCTCTGACACCAATTCTTCCATGGAAAATGCTCTCTGGCTGCAAACAAGAGAAATGCTGGCAATTGCAAAAGGCAACTGGGAGAGGGCCAGAGACAGCACTTACCCTTTCTAATATCAAGTTAGATGCTCTGATGCAGGTCTGAGGTCCTGCACCTCCCATGATTGTGAAGAGGTTGCAGAGAGGATCAATGCAGAGAGCTTAGCTTTTGTCAAGGTCCGAATACCACTCTCTTAGTTTCTGCTCACAACCCACCATCTCTAATTTCAATACTCTCACTATTCCCTCCTTGTGCTTTCTATCACTCTGTACAAATACTTCAACACACCTCTCTCTACTTTATTCTTCTTAAACTCACACAATCCTCAACTCCCACACCTCGCATTGCTTGCTACCCACTCAACCATGGCAGGCACATTCTCTGAACAACTCAGAAGTACATCAGGAATATACCTTTTACTTACAGTAGGAGGTTCTGCACAACATGTGGCTAGAGGGTGTGACCAGAGGAGTTCAAGACTGCCTGCAGATCCTTTCCCTGAGGAAGATGATTAAGTGTTGGAGCAGGCTTAATGGGCTGAATAGCCTACTTCTGCTCCTTTGTCTTATAGTCTTAGGTAAATAAACTGGTCATCTCAGGCAGTGGGGACAGTCAAGGCCTTGATGAGTTCTAACACTGGAGACATTTAATTTTCTTCTTCCTTACTGTCTAATACCTCACCCTCTAGCTTCTGTAAGATAAACAGCAGATACTTTCACAAGCTACTTCTGTGCCTGCTCTACTTCCACATGAAAAACTGATCATTGTCTTTTTCCTTCACTTCAGGTACTAACAACATGGTCATCCCTCTGCCGGAGGATAGCATCATACATTGGCTCTGTTTCAGAGTTCGAAGCCTCACCTCAGGGAGCCAGGCCACCGTGGAAGCTGATGCCATGCACCAGAAATTGTCGGATGCACTCGGCAGTTTGACTCCAAGCATGGAAAAGTCAAGTTCCAACGTATACCAGGACCTCGCACAAAGCAGCAACACTCGGACACCCAATTTACACCTGGAAAGCCTATGACTTTCCAGATAATTGAAACTTCTTGAAAATATGCTCACTTCTTTCAAAGCATTTCTACCTTTCAAGCTCAATACACACGCACTGATTTCTAAGCAGACAATCAGACTATAATAGCATACAAGAAATGATTGGAACGAGATAATGTACATTTAAGTAAGTCAGAAAGTAGAATTGCAATTCTAACAGTCCAAACTAGGTGGAGTGAAATAAATAAGTACTTGAAGGAAATAAAATGTACAGGGAGAGCTTGGAAATGAGATTAGTCCTGAAATAGAGCCAGCACAGCCATAAGCGCCACGGGTAAATGACTTTCCACAATACAAAAATGACTATGATTACTAATGGTGGACCGATGTTTATGATGGGAAAGTAATTGTCCTTAGAGGTACTTGCAGAAATGAACTCTTTGGTCTTAGAGGATTTGTGGAGCACATGCTGTAAATAATGGAAAGCTGTTTAGGGGAGGTCAAAGAGGACATTCACTCCCTTGAAAATTATACTGCAAGGGAGGTGTCACATCATCTGGATTAACTTGCATAAAAGCAGGTTGGATGTAAAACAGGTGACTGACCTGAACACACTTCAGTAAGGTTATTCCCAATGCTTTTACAGCCATCAGGTAGGCTCTAACAGCACACACTATTCTTTGTTATTTATTCATGGGGTGTGAGCAACTCTGGCAAAATCAACATTGGGGATGAGGAATAAATGTAATGCCTACATCCCATAAACAAATTAAAACAAAATACTGCCCATTCCTAACTGCACCTTCAGAAGGTGCTGGTGAGCCACTTTCTAAACCCTTCGCAGCCCTTGTGGTGTATATATACTCACAGTGTTATTCGGGAGGTAGTTCCAAGATACTGTCCCGGTGACGGTGAAGGAACAGAGGTATAGTGCCAAGTCAGCTGGTGCTTGCTGTGGAGGAGAACCTACAGATGACAGTGTTCCCATGTATCTGGTGTCCTTATCCTGCTAGGCGTTAGAAGTTACATGTTTGGAAGATACTGTGGAAGGAGACTTGGCGAGTTTCTGCAGTCCATTTTGGAAGTGGCACAAACAGCAATATGGTACATTGTCAGTGGAAGAAATTAATGTCTAATGTGTGATTGATACAGCGATCAAGTGAGCCACTCTGTCTTTGCTTGGTTTTCAAGCTTCTTGCATCATGTTGGAGCTGCGCACATCCAGGCACATGGAGAATATTCCATCACACTCCTGATAGGCCTCAGTAGTTGACGGACAGACTGAGGAGTCAGGAGTTGAGAAACTTGCTGCAGACTTCATCGACTCCAACCTGCTGCTGCAGCAACATTGTTTGCATAGCTGGTCCAGTTAAGTTTCTCATCAATGCTGACCCTCCCAGGATGTTGATGGTTAGGCATTTAGTGATGGTAATACTGTAGAAATTCAAGAGGCAACTGTTACATACTCTCGCAATGCGATGGTCTGTCTCTGGCATACCTATGGTATGACACAAATCAGCCAAAGCCTGGATGTTGCTCAGTTCTTGCTGCATGCAGCCATAGACTTCCTAATGTCATAAGTTGCAAATGGTTTTGAACACCGTGCATTCTCACTTCTGGTCTTACAACGAAAGAAAGAAGAGAAATGTAGCAGCTAAAGATGGCTGGGTTCACACCATTGTCCTGTGGGCATCACCCCGGTGCCAAGATGATTGACCTCCGATAACTACAACCTACTTCCTTTGTGCTAGGTACAAAGCCAGCCAGAGGAGAAATTCTCGGATTCCCTCATTTTCAAAACGAGAGATCACCTCTCAGATGAAAGCTCTGCATCTACCACAATGGTTTATCTTGGTTGAAAATCAACTTGGATAAATGGTGAACCTCCATCATGCCCCTGGGCTGAAAGGTTGCAAATTGAAATAAAATCAGAAAAAGATTGAAAATATGCAGCATATCAGACAGCATCTGTGAAACTTATGAAAACTGTCAACATGAAATATTAATCATTTTCTCTCTGCACAGATGCTGTCAGACTTAAAGGGCATTTTCTATCTTTATTTCAGGTTTCTAGCATCCAAAAAATTTTGCTTTTGTTTTGTGGTCATGTGTTTACTTCGTCAATAGTAATGGAGCACATTATCTGGACAGACATATCAGGGAACAATATATTGTCTGCGATACCATTGTTTCATAGAATCATAGAATCCCTACAGTGTGGAAACAGGCCATTTGGCCCAACTAGTCCACACTGCCCCTCCAAAGAGCATCCCATGCAGATTCACTCCCCTACCCTGGCATTTCCCCCATGTCTAACCCAAACATCCCTGATCACTATGGGAAATCTGGCATGGCCAATCCACCTAACCTGCACATCTTTAGACCGTGGGAGGAAACCATGCAGGCACGGAGAGAATGTGCAAACTCCACACAGACAGTTGCCTGAGGCTGGAATCAAACCCAGGTCCCTGGCACTGTAAGGCAGCAGTGCTAACCACTGAGCCACCATGCCACCCCAAATGAGGGAGTTTGAATGGAACATTAAACATCTGCCTTTAAAGGCAACGAGTAAGAATCCCATGGAGTGCTGCAGAACACAAACATCTTCCTAAATTTTGACATTCTTCTCTCAAGATTTATCACTGAAATAAAATCAGACTAACTGGTACTGTACTTCATCTTAATGCAGTGGGTAATATATTTCCAACGCAGATGATTCTTATTTAACTACATAACAATATTGTGCTTCAAAATAATGGATTAAATGATGTATTCTCATGCATTTCTTTCATAATTAAATGCTTTCATCTAAGCATGACTTTGTCTATATTTTAATTAAAATTTTTAATCGTTTATTCTGAATTTAGACTGATCTGAGTTGGGAGCCTTGTGCGGGGACATAATCTCCAGATGAGTTAATTAAGCAAATATCATTTCAATCAGTATTAGGCAAAAATTGCGACATTACATAATGCTTTGTTTTTGTTTCTTCATTACGTCAGTAAATCAATACACAAAAGAAAAACTGCCCTGAAAAGCTATGAAAGCAGTTCGTCTAAATTAAATATCAGATACTATGCACCTGATCCTATCAAACAAAGTAGGGTTAGGCAGAGGTCACAGTGGGTATAATACTGGTGATAGCAAAATAAATGGGAGATGGGAGATGTGGCACTGGTGACTATTCATCAATTTTACAGTCCACTAGATACATTACAGATGAGTCAATTTCGGACAGCAAGCAATTTGGTTTTGGATGGTAGAGGAGAGGGTGCTTGGCTCTCAGCGGTTAGCACTGCTGCCTCACAGTGCTGGGGACCCGGGTTCGAGTCATCCGAGGGTGGAATGTCTGTGTGGAGTTTCCACATTCTCAATGTGCCTGCGTGGGTTTCCTCCGGGTGCTCTGGTTTCCTCCCACAGCCCAAAGACATGCAGGCTAGGTGGACTGGCCATGCTGAATTGTCCATTGTGTCCAGGGATGTGCAGGCTAAGTGATACAGGGTTGCGGGGATTGGGTAGTTCTGGGTGGGAGGGTCAATGTGGACTCAATGGGCCAAATGGCCTACTTCTACACTGTAAGGGTTTTGTTCTATAGTCGGAGGCCAGGACTTGATCTGATCAGGATAAACATGGACAAAGAATCCGATCTTGAAATCTCTGCCAACTTATTCCAATGACCCAAAGCAACAAGGTGAAATTGTAAGCAATGTAGACAGAAGCAGATCAGTGGTAGGTAGAACTTAACCTTGAAAAGTGTGAAGTAATGCACTTTGGAAGAAGTGACATGACAAGGGAGTACTCAATGAATGGCAGGAAACTGCAAAACTCAGAGGAACAAGAGATCTTGGGCTGCTTGTCTACTGATCCCTGAAGGCAACAGGACAGGTTAATAGGATAGTTAGGAAGACATTTGGGACAGTTGCGCTCATTAGTTGTGGCATGGATTATAAGAGCACGGAGGTTTTGTTGGAGCTGTACAGAACTTTGGTTAGTCCAAAGCTGGCGTACTGTGTGCATTCTGGTTGTCACTCAATCAGAAGGATGTGAATGCACTTGAGCGAGTGCAAAGGAGATTCACTAGAATGTTGTCTGGTTTTGGCAATGGAGAGAGGCTGAATAAGCTTGGTTTATTTTCTTCGCAGCTGAGAAGATTGACAGGGGACCTGAATGAGGTGTGTAAGGTGATGAAGGTCATGGATAGAGTAGATAGAAAGCAGGTTTCCACTTAGCTGAAGGGTCAATACTGTAGAGGCACAATTTTACAGGGAAGGGCAGATGGTTTAGCGGGGAATTTAAGGAAACATGTTTTCACCCAGAGGGTGTTGACGGTGTGGAATGCACTGCTTGGGAGGGCAGTAGAAGCAGGAAACCTCACAATCTTTAAAAGGTACGTGGAAGAACACCTGATGTGACACAACATTCAAGGCAATGGGCCAAGTGCTGGAAAGTGGGATTAGTGTCAATAGGCTGGCGCAGACTTGAATGGGCTGAACAGCCTCTTCTGTGCAGTATGATTCCAGTTTCAAAACTATTACAACTTAGAAGTTAGTGGATGTTGTGACGTTAACTGGGATGATTGAGATCCTTTTTAATATCATTTATTGTACGTTTGCATTTTGGCATTTTTGAGACAATAAAGTGGGTTTTGTGTGCTTTTGAAGTTAATAATTAACTTGCAAGTATTGATGTAGCTGTGATGATTTCTTTAAAACAGATTTTAAGGTCTAACTTTAGACTAATGAGTTTTAGATACTACAAATGGATTTTCGTTTACCTTGAACTTTTTAGTGATCCCACAAAATAAATAATGGGGCCTCAAAGCTTGTTAAGAGTTTTCTGAAACTTCATTTTTATAAACTTTTCAGAAACACCCATAGATCAGATTACAGTAGGAGACCTTCTTTCAAGTTTTACATAGAGTTTTGGCCATTTCTGTGAAGTCCTTGCATGAATATGGCTGTCTAGGCCAGTGCTCCTGAGAGGGAAAGATAAAGTGAAAGAGGTTTCCCAAAAATGAAGAGTCATTGTTAATCGCAGGCCAGAAATTTTGGGATAAATCCTTCAAGCAATTACTTAGAACTGAGTACATTTAGGGTCAGGCGCATAATAGCTCCAGGAAGAAGATATCTGCAGTTTCAATTTGTAAGTCACAATCACAAGCTGAGATTAATTGATCTGCATGAACAAGCTATTAAGAGCTGTATGGAAAGGGTTTATAGGGTTAAACTGCATATCAATTAAAGTCACAGAGATGTAAAGCATGGAAACAGATGCTTTAGTCCAACTCATCCATACCGGCCAGATATCCAAAATTAATCTGTTCCCATTTGCCAGCATTTGGCCCATATCCCTCTAAACCCTTCCTTGCGAACTCATTGAAACAACTTAAGGGGCCAAATGGTCTACACACACTCCCATGTCTCTCACCCTGTGCTGACAGAATCATAGAATCCTTACAGCGTGGAAGCAGGCCATTCGGTCCCTCAAGGTCATATCGACCGTCCAAACAGCATCCCACCCAGACCCACCCTCCTAACCTATCCCTGTAACTCCACGTTTAATATGGCTAACTCACTCAGCCTGCACATCTCTGGACACTATGGGCAATTTAGCACAGCCAATCCACCTAATTCACACATCTTTGGGCTGTGGGAGGAAACCGGAGCACCCAGCGGAAACCTACACAGACACCCGGAGAAGGTGCAAACTCCACACAGTCGCTCAAGACTGGAATCAAACCTGGGTCCCTGGCAGTGTGAGGCAGCAGTGCTAACTACTGAGCCACCGTGCCACTCGCGATGGTAAATTAACAAGCACAAAACAATATTAAGATCAAAGCTGAAATTATTAATGAAGAAAAATTACCTTTTATAAATGAAACAAACAGAACCAATAACAGTTACAAAAGTTAATTGAATAATTTAGCTCTGCAAAGTTCCTTTGATCTTGACAACTTGCTTTTTAAATGAATAAAGATCGGTCCTTCAACTACTGATCAACAATTTTGTTCTAATAAATGTTACAAATCAGACTATTAAATCTCAGATTAGATTATGGATAAAAATCAAATAAACAATTCACAAGGTACACTGTAATTCAATTGATTTTAAACGGTAATTTCTTATTCAAATTATTCTAAAACATGTCATCTCCAGGATCAGGATCAGTGAACTTTCTTCACTGCTGGCTGTTAGGGACAGTCAACAGAGGTTACTCATAAATACTTTATTATATTAAAGATGCTAATTCTTAGTGTACAACGTCAAGTCAACATGTGAAAAATGACACTGCCAGCCTTTTTGCCCTTTCTCCTGTCACAAAGTTCTGCTGCACGCATGTACCAGCAGGAAGGTGTAGAGTTCTGTATGATTGTTATCATTAACAACACTCACATTTAAATTTAAAGTGCTCAAGAGGTCTTTTGAGATACCTGAAAACTCATCAAGCTTGGATTTGAACAGGATTACCGCTAGAAAATGCCAGGCGTGAATACCGAGTGCTAGGAGACCACTCTCTGAAGGTAGTGTCAAATCATTTAGACTTAGTATGCTCTGGAGATCCAGACAGTCGGCAGATCCTTACTGTTATTCATGGCACCAAAATAACTGTGGCTGAGTTTGACTTATTAAGGAAAACATTCCTTCAATTTGCATGTTTTAGTCATTAACTCTCCCCAAGTAATTGACTTGTTGTACTACAATATTTTATCATCAGTTGGACCCATCTCAATGTCAGGAACATCTTGTTCCATCTTTCATGCACCTATTGCGTGACTGGGAGAGTTCCTCAAGACCACACTGAGTTACCAATTAAGGGGCTAGTACCAACATTGTTAAATGTTTTATTAACACCAGAACAAGCCTCATTAACATTCAGCCTCCCATCTTATCAAACTCATTAAGCAAGCTAAGCGTTGAGAAATCTCAACATGGAAATCAGAAAGGTAACCTGGCAACTTCAGCTCGCTGCCTGCTCTACAGGACTTGCACCTTGGATACCACGCACCAACATTTCAGGGCATGTTAAAGGGACCAAATTAGAAGAGACATACAAACTCATAAACAACACCCTCACTGGAATAAAATTCACCAGAGAAGAGGAGAAGAACAAACAACTCCCATTCCTGGACGTCATCGTAGAGCGGAAGACAAATGGGGAACTGCAAACGAAAGTTCACCGAAAAGCCACACACACAGACCAGGTACTGAACTTCAATAGTAACCATCCCAGCCACACAAACAAAGCTACGTGGGAACACTATTTAAAAGGGCAACAACATACTGCAGCAACATGGAACTACACCAAGAGGAAGAGGAAGAGGAATACCTCTTCCAAGTGTTCAAGGATAATGGATATCCAAAGAACTGGGTCAGGAGATGCCTACAGGAACAGCATCAGAAAGATTCTACACGCCCCGACACACTCATCACACTACCCTACATCAGGGACACGTCAGAACTCACCACAAGACTCCTACGACCGCTGGGCATCAGAGTGGCACACAAGCCCACATCAACCCTACGACAGAGATAAAAGGTACTGCAGATGCTGGAGAATCCGAGATAACAAGCATGGGGCTGGATGAACACAGCAGGTCAAGCAGCATCATAGGAGCAGGAACCCTACGACAACTGCTCACCCGAACTAAAAGACCCACTCCCCGCCATGGACAGAACCAATGTCATCTACAAGATCCCCTGCACAGACTGCGAGAAACACGACATCGGACAAACAGGAAGGAAACTAACAACAAGAGTACATGAACACCAACTGGCTACAAAAAGACACGACCAATACTCACTCATCTCAATCCACATGGACAAGGAGAACCACAACTTCGACTGGGGCAACACCAAGATCCTGGGACAGGCTAGGCAGAGACAAGCACGAGAATTCCTGGAAGCATGGCACTCCACGAAGCAGGCTATTAATAAACACATTGAACTCGACCCCATATACATTCCACTACGGAGGAAAACCAGAAGTGAGGCAATCCATCGCAATGGATCCCAGAGTTTAAAAACTAAGCTGGAAAACACACTGGCGCTTCATCAGAGGCTGCACTGAGGATGTTATCCAGCATGGTAACGAAACATCTGCGGAACAACAAACCAGCTCAGCGAGCCAACCAACCTCAACACCCACAACCCGAGCTACAGATCTACTCCAACACCTTAGACATGTTTCATGGGCACCAGATACACGCATCTCACATACATGGACAGTGGTATTCAACACGTGCCAGTTTCAAAGAAGTTTCTTGGTGATTCATCTACACTTCAAAGCTACGCCCCACCTCATTGCAACTATCACTGCAATGCTGTAGCTGGAACAGTCAGGGACATGCACCCAGCTCATGAACTGGACCAGACTGCATCTCCAACTTGTTCTTATGTTGTCACAGCCTTCACTCTCTGAGTCTAGCTAGATGTCCACAGCAGTCCTGCCTTGCACAGCCGTGAATTTTTGAGCAACCAGGCTCCTGTTACTCATCTCTTGCCTTGCCATTTAGCACAGACACAAAGGCTGAAAGCTTGTCATGGTTACCAGCAGACCTCCATCAAGGGGGACAGCCTTCACTCAGGGGGTCCCAGCATAACAAAACAAGGGCAGCCTTCAATATCAGTCCAGAGGCTTGGACACAGTCAGGTAGCCACTTGGACAGACAAGTCAGGATCCCCTCTATGAGGGGTGAGGAGCTGAATGTTGGGCAGCCCACCACCCGCCTTGACCCTTTTTTCCCTAATGGGGGCCGTTTTCCTCCTGAAATGAGAGACAGGCAGGTACTTTGGGAGATAACAGTGGGTGGCACAGCAGTGACCTTCTATGCAGGTGGGGATGTGCCCCAAGTAAGTGGGTCAGCAGCGCAGGATTAGTAGTGTTGAGGATTAGGATGGATAAAAGTGAGTGAGGGAGCATAGTGCAGCTAATAGTTCAATCATGATCCTTTGTGGAAAGTGGGGTACTGTAGCAGCTATACAGTGAGCGTGAGGTATCACACTTATGCTGATGGAGTGGAAAAGGTCATTGACTATCTTCCTACAGTGCTGGGCATTTTCCAAATGGGCTGAGACTGCATTAAGCCAGGTGGCAACCTCAGAAAGGCTGGCATTGACTGGCATTAGGACTTGCACTGCCAGTCCTGGAGATGACAAAATCACAAGTCTTCACCACTCCAATCAAGAGGAACTCCAGGTCCCTGTCCGAAAAGCAAGGTGACAATTCCCCCTCTGCCACGCCCAGAGCAAATGTCAGGAACCATTCAGGGCAGCTCCCAACTCGGGTGCACAATGCGTTTTTAAAGATGGCATCAGTGCCAGGGATACCTATCTTTCAGTGGATACCCAGTGAACAATGAGTTGTTCCAGGAATAGCATGGGACTACTGGGGCAAAATGGGTCCAGAATCAGAAAGAAAGGATGCCATTGGGGATCGAGTAAGGAGTTAACAAGGCAAGTCTAACAAAATACAGCGAGAAAGCTTGCTGGACTCTACATCAAGAATCCCTTCAAAATGCTCGAGGCAACTCACACTTGGCCAAAAAAAAACTTTGCTTGTTTCAGATTTCCATGTCTGCAGGAGTTTGCTCTTATAATAAGATTCAGTCCTATTGATCTAAAGATGTTAAATCAAAGATTGTGGTCACAGCAATCCCATGGCTGAACATGATCTTCTCTTTCCACTTTCTCACCAAATCTTTCTTTTTCGGGAAGATATCTGATTCCATACTGAACTCATTTACACCAAAGCAGAGTGTTAAATTTCAATGGAAGTCCAAAACGGATGTCTAAAACCCAATTTAGAGTCTAATCAATGGAAAGATAAAGAGTGTTGGGGAGTAAAATGGGTTATCAACCACTAATGCCCAATTGAACCACATTGCTAACATTGAATATTCAATTATGTGGTTCTCTTCAGTATTGCCTGGTATTTTATTTTAGGTGCTCATCACTTTGTGAGAAACTTCTATTGCATATCCTATTTGCTCCAGATTTTTCACATATGTCCTCGAGTTTTAGAATCCTACATCAATGTGAATAATTTGTCTAAAGCTTCATTGATCATGTTGATTTAATGACTACCAATTTTAATGTGAAAAACAGACTAACGTAGCTATGTAGGGGTAGTCTTTCTGAAAACACGTTCTCTGTTAATAGAATCATAGGGATTTTCCAGCATGGAAAAAGGACCTTTGGCCCATCATGTTCATGCCAGTCATCAAGCATCTATCTGTTCTAATCCCATTTTCCAGCACTTAGTCCATAGCCTTAAATGCTATGCCAATTTGAGTGCTCATCTAAGCACCTTCTAAATATCTTGATGTTTAGAGCTTGAAGAAATAAATAACTAACTCAAACAAAAATTAAAGAACTGCGGATGCTATAAGTCAGAAACGAAAATTGAAATTGCTGGAAAAGCTCAGCAAGTGTGGCAGCATCTGTGGAGAGAAGTTAGAGGTTAACGTTTTGGTCGAGCAACCCTTCCTCAGAACTCCTTCAATGACGAATGGTGCCAACTTTTTCATTGCTCTCTTCCGAAAAATAACCATTTGCTATACGTAAACAACAAGACATAGGGGAGACATCTCAGGTAGTGGGGAAGGGGGTTGTGTGGAGGGATGGGGTCAGTTAGGGGTTGGTGTTCAGATCTGATGCTCTCGTGTAAGTGCTATACACAGCTTTACCTTAATTTCCTTTACTCCCACTGGTTGCATGTTCATTTTCAGAGGCGCTTAAAGGAATGTGGCATTCTCTTCAGTCTTGCCCGGGACTTTATTTCAGGCTCCCACTGCCCTGTGACAAACTTCTATTGCATATCCCGTTTTCCCCAAGAACAGTTTTATTAAAACTCCAGAGAATGGTTCTTGCAGAGACTCAAAAGAGAATTCAGAAGCCAGTGTACTGAATTTGTGGGATGGCCCTCCATCTGAGGGCCAATGTTCAGACCTCAGGGCCTTCTGGTGACCGCTGTCAAGTCCTTGGCGACACTGTCATTTCTTGCCTTTCTGTGCTGCAAGGAACAACCAACTGTCCTGTCCAGCACTACAGCAGGGGAACACCCATCTATAGCTCCTTCTCCTTTCTTATGTTTTATTTTAATACCATCTTAGTCACTCCTCTTACGATTACCTTCTTTGCTTCAATGTTCATTTTTCCTAATGCCCACTGTGAAGGACATGGGTGCATTCTTTTACATTGAAGGTGCAGGCTACAAACAGGTCATTTTGATCCAAGGTTTAGGCAAGCTTAATAAATGCAATGTTATTTCTCAAGGCAATGGTTTTAATTAAAAAGGTTAACAGACCTGAACTAAAATTGAAATTGTTCCAAACATCACTTCATCATTTACATTTGTAAACAAACGCTGGATAACCGCGAGAAAAGCTGCCCTGCAGAGACAACTAGCTGCTACAATAATTGTTAATGGACGGATGGCTGATGGAGCGCAGGAAGGAAAGTGGAGTTCAAACGGAGATGAGATCAGCCATGTCGTATTAAATGGCGAAGTAGGTTCGAGGAGCTGAAGTGCATACTTTTGCCCCGAGTTCTTATATACTCAGGACTCTGAACTGTTGGGCAACAAACAGCAATCACAGCTATGATCTTCAAACAGGTAGTGAGGCCAAATTATTAAAGTTGGTGATTTCCACTGTTTATTTTGGAGTTGTGTGGCCTGTTTATTGTAATAAAATTGAGACAGCAGTGCAGGGATGGATCAATACAGTGCAGTAACTAATCTGCCCAGTCCATCACCTGACACCCCATTTACCCAGCAAATAAGTAATCATAAACTTCATATACTTAAGAACAAATTTTGCACAAAGTTGACAATTATTAAAACTGAACCACTGGTTGGAACTTTACAGGGAGAATACACATAAAATATCTTAAACCAGCAAGCCATATTTTTGAGTAGCCCCACAGCCCCACAGGGATGTGTAGGTTAGGTGGGTTATAGGGGAATGCGTCTGGGTGGGATGGTCCAAAGGTCGGTGTCGACTTGCTGGGCCGAAGGGCCTGTTTCCACACTGTAAGGATTCTATGAATTCGATTATTTCCGAGTTCCATGCATAGTCACTCTCCAGAGATTGAGGGGTGACCTTAAACATGTTTACAAAATCATGAGAGGCATGGATAGGGTGAACAGACAAGATCTTTTTCCCAGGGTAGGGGAGTCCAAAACCAGAGGGCATAGGTTTAAAGTGTGAGGAGAAAGGACCCAAAGGGCAACATTTTCACACAGAGGGTGGTGCATGTATGAAATGAGCTGCCAGAGGAAGTGGTGGAAGCAGGTACAATTACAACATTTATAAAGCATCTGGATGGGTACATGAAAAGGAAGGGTTTAGAGGGATATGGGCCAAATGCTGGTAAATGGGACTAGATTAATTTAGGATACCTGGTTGGCATGGACGAGTTGGACCCAAGGGACTGTTTCCGTGCTGTACAATTCTATGACTCTGAGACCATGGAGAGGGAATAACCATTTAACAAGTGCTGCACTGATTGCCCTATGACCCATCCTACAACACACAAGCGACTGAAACAAGTCCGAAGAATGAGGCCCATCCTCTGGATTTTGGCCATTTGTCGCCATTGTAGCTCGTTACTATTTCACACAAAATTGAGAACCATGTTCATCTGATACTCACTTGTGTTCATTCCCATTTAATAAAAGCAGTTATTAACAGATGACTGCCAAACATCGGCAATGCGTAATTGGGGTTGTAATACCACTTCATTTTTAAAGGGAATATTTTTTGTTGAAACTGTGATGGCCTTTTTGCAGCAGTTGAACTTTCTAACCGTTGTCTTTCACCATCATGGACCATTCCACCCAAAGTGGCAGGTAAGTGGTGTTGTTTTAGGCCTTGCTACAACGGTCTGTCAGTAGTCACAGACATCTGTCCACAACATTCAAGATGACTCCACTTGCAACTTTCAACACTAACAGCAAAAACAAACTTGCTGGTCACTTTCTTCCACTTGCTCAGACAGCTTGAGGATTAAGGCATCTCACCACCTCATGGAAGAAATAAACCCACATAATCCATAATGTCACAGGACTGGCTTTGTTTCAAATCTTGCCAGGAGAACCATTAAAATATTAGTTCCCACAATCAGAGATAAGAAGGTGTATGGCTGGATGAACACAGCAGGCCAAGCAGCATCAGAGGAGCAGGAAAGCGGACGTTTCGGGTCTGGACCCTTGTTATCTCAGATTCTCCAGCATCGGCAGTTCCTACTATCTCAGTTTCCACAATCAGTCTGGTTAACTTGAGAACTGGCAGAATATTAAGACAGCATGCAGAGAGAAAGAGGTTCAATCCCAACCTTTGATGAAGTTTCAACAAAGCTGCATGTGATAGGCATAAAGTTCTCAGACAGTGCCACACTTGAAGTTGGATAGTCTCACAGACCATTATTTTGGTCAACACTCTTCTCAATTCCATACAATGCATCCCAGACCACAGTATGAGTGCCAGGTGTCGGGGAAAAGGCAAAAACAGATTAATTTCTAAAGCCATTCCTCATCCTAACACAATCCTCAGGAATCAAACACAACATCTAGAATAAAAACATGTTCTGTGTGGCTTCTTAACTAATGCAAATTTGGACAAAAATAAACTGTTACAATTAGATACCATAATGAGAGAATTAACATGTAAGACGACAGACGTTCAAGGTTGGCTCAGCAATATTTCTGATCCTTTTTTTTCAAATGATCCTTACATGACCCAAACTTCCAATGAGTTCAAACTTCCCACTCAGCTTTTAAAATTACACAACGTTTTCTCTATTTTCTCACCTGCTAGCAAATGGTGTTGAATCATGTGCCTAAATGCTGTAAGTCCAACACCTACAAGGCCACTGTGTATACTGGGGAAACTTCTTCCACTATCACATTTCCAAATTCCCCCACCTCCCCCTTCCTGCTTTGATATTCCACAAACACTTGGTCAAGATAAATTGCTTCAATCACAAGCTTGTCTTTTTCTTTTGGTCTGTGTTAGAAATAAAAATATGCAAATAAATATAAATATCACCAAATTTCTTACTTTAAAGTGATTCAAATATGAACTTCTTCAGAAAATGATATCCCTCTTGAAAGCAAATCAATTCCAAAACAGTAAAATGTTATCAAGGATTGTTATCAATCAGCAAAAGTCTGATAAATATCTATGTGCTAAAAGGCATTAGTGCTGGCAATTTTTTTTTTTTAAGAATTAGCTCTTTATTTGTTTGGCAGGTAAGGGTTCTGTTGGCATTGACTGTGAGAACATTGGGAATCATCTATGCCAAACAGCTTATTTTCAGGGTAGGTAAGATCTCTTTCTGCAATCAATATGTAAATGAGTGTTCTGCTTTTAGCTCCATTTCTTAAACTTTTAACAGCTATGTTTTTACCTCGAACAGCTTTCTTGACCTTTTTTTCAACTGTCTTGCTCCATTGCTCAATACCATTCTCTCATCCCCAACTGTGAATCAGCTGTTTCTTCCCTTCTTTTTGACTACGTGTAACACAATCTCCTTCAGTAAATCCGAAATCTATGACTGCTCTAAGTACTTCATTGTGCATTTCAGGTTTTCTTTTTCTCTTGTCTCTCTGATTATGACTTTGTCGAGAGAATAAATGTATTTTATCTGCGAATCGCTGCATTGTCCAATGTGTAATCTTTCAGGAGCATTGCTGAAACGAAGCCCCATCTGTCTCTTTGCTGAATGCAAAAGATCTGATTGCACTATCTTGAAGAAGAGCAGGGGAGCTAATCTAAGTATTGTGGCCGATTGTAATCATTCAGTCAACATCACAGAAAAAAACATGATAAATAAAAGTCAATACCACATGACTGTGGGAGTTTATTGAGTGCAAATTTGCTACTGCGATTTCTAGGCTCAAACTCCTGGCATCAGTGTGGTCTCGAACTCCCAGCCTCGAGGTGAAACCCAGTGTGGTCTGGATTGGAAGGGCTGGTATTCTGAACTCTTATTTCTCTATTTTTCTAATTTATTGCTGGACTTTATTTTTCTATTTTTTTCCCCCAAAGAATTTAAGAATCCGTGCAACTTGTACTTAAGAATCTCATGTGAGTATATGTGACAATAGTGCTAATTCTAATTCTAATGACAAAAGTATTTCACTGGCTCTACAGCACTGAGAGTGGGTCATGAAAAGCAATATGTCAGTGCAAGCCTCTCTTGCTTTTGCTGGGTTTTCTTTATCCAGGAGACCAATCGAGGAAAACCAAGCCCACTGTCAGAGTGTGTGGTCTGGCTTGTGAATCTTTACCTTTAACCTGTCACATTATGTAGCACAGATAACAAACAAATTGGTTGCAGATTCCTAGTTGATGTATTTTGCAACAAAAATAATAAGCTATTAAAGGGATCACACATTAGCTACAAGACTGCTGCCCCTACACCCCATTCAGACTTAGAGATGGGGTAACATGAAACATCAGACTATGTTGTCAGAGATCAGGCGTTGCCAGCACTGGGAAAAAAAAACAGTTTTGCTCTTTATGCCTGGCACCCAGGATACATTAAAAAGACTGATGTCGCTTCCAAATGCTGACTAGTTTGCTTACGAAGGCTAGGAGCTGGACTACAAGTGTTGTGAGATGCACTCTTCAACTGCACATGTATCCAACATTCAGCCTTGTTTATTTCAGCATAGAAATAGAACTAAATGGGATCAAATTACACCCTTGGAGTCAGTGAGATGTGACTGCTGAAGGAGTGCATTTTGATTTTCTCGATAGACCAATGGACATGTGCCCGTCCCTCCTGCTCACCCACCCCTAAAATACCCCATGTTGATAAGTCAGATAGTAATCCTATCGTTGATAGAAATGTGGTATCATCACTGGAGTTGGAAAGTGTAAAACTGCAGGATGATTTTACATCAGCTGTTTTCAATATAAATGTGGCAATGGAAATAATATTCTTGGTTTTAAATTTTTTTTAAGTTTTATGGACTTCTGCAACCATTTTTTCCCTAAGCTTTTGAACGTGAAATTGAACAATTCTAATCTCTCCCCAAAGCTCTTTCTATCTTTTCCTTTAAGGCACACAAGTGGCTTTTCGTCTGATGACAAATACTGAACATGGTGCCCGAAATGTGGTTTGAACAGTACACTGTAACTGGACCCTTTCTATCTTGTTTGCAACTTTTCTCAACATATTGAGCAACATCATATTTACTTTTTGCATTGATACCACATTTCTAGCAATGATAGGATTACCATCTGACTTATTGACATGTGGTTTTTTTTAGGGGTGGACGAGTGGGATGGGACGGTCACAAGCCTAGAGGCCTTTCGAGGAAATTATACTCCTGCAGCAGTTACATCTCACTGACACAAGGGTGTAATTTTATCCCATTTTCAACTCATTGTCTAGACACTTTCTGTGACTCCATCTGTTCCATCAAATTGTTCTGAATTCACATGAATGCTCTGCTGGTCAGAATTCCTTTATATTAAAGAAGCAACATGTTTTGAGATTTTCAGTGCATAAGCTATAAGCAGTAAGAGTACAAAGGCCAGGATTTTATTTTTCTGCCACCTCTTGATTTCTTTAATTTTTTTGTACTTTGTTTCTGCCTTTCTTCAATTCTCCCTCTCCTTCAATAACAACAACTTGCATTTGTTCCAAGGTTTTAACATTGCAAAACATTTCAAGACATTTCATGGAGGCGACAGCAGAACAGAATCGACAGCAAGCCATATAAGGTAATATTAGGAAGATGACCAAAGGCTTGGTCATGGAGAGAAGTTTTAAGTACAGTCAGTTCTGCTATAACGCCTGCTCCGACAATGCAAATTGGTTATAATGCGACTGGCGAATAGGGGGAAACTATTTCTAAAACGTGCACTTGTGTTGGCTATAACATGATTCCATCGGTGCACAGCGGAGTACGCATTGACATCACAAGATCGTTTCACAGGCTTTGTCCAGAGCATGCTTAATGTTGGCGCCGAAGGAGTCTCTGCGCTGGCATCATGTGATCATTTCGCATACTTTGTCGTGAAACGCTTTCTGTGAGAGGTACTCTACTCCGTGACTGGCATTTTTTTTCGCAAATTCTGCCATGTTACCCACAAAAATGCGTGGTGATGATGATGATGATCCTCAGGCCCTGCGGTAACAACACAGGTACCTCAAAACCTCCTCCCCCATCAAGTCATCCTGACCTTTTTTCAAGGTGAGATGTTAAACTTACTTTTATTATTAGATATGAATTAAACATTTATTCAAACTGGGCTATCCTTTACGGTAGGCTTCCAAGTGATTTTTGAGCAATTTTGAGTGATTTTTTTGGTGGTCTTCCCCTAACCCCGCTTTTCCCACAGACCCCATTATTTTCATAGCATGATTTCCTATATGGCAATGTTGCACACAAATGTAACTACTGTGTTACAGCAGAACCGACTGTAGTAGCCTAAAGGAGGTGATAGTGTTGGAAAACAAGGAGATGGTAGGAGTGAATTCCAGAATCTTCTACCTTGAAAGCTGAATAGATGACACCAATATGGGGGCACAGGAAGCGGTGGTTCGGGGACACTTTCACAAGAGGTCTGTGTTGAAGAAATGTAGGAACAAAGAGCTCTTGAAAGTAGCAAACTTGGGGAATAGCGAGGATTTTGGAGGGAGGAACTGAACACAGCAGTGGTCATTTTAAAACTGAGGTGATGATATGGCAGAAAACCAGTGCAGCGTCAGCCAACCCAGGAAAGAATCCTGGGGGATCAGGAATCGGAGGGCAGATGGCAAAGTTCTACAATATATGGAAGATGGGAGGAAAGGCCAATCACATGACCAGTGGAACCTGGAGCTAAAATTGTGGATGAGGGTTTCAATGGGTAGATGGCATGAGGCAGAGGGGGCAGATGGGCAACGGTGGAATGGAAGCAGGAGGTATTTGTGCTGGATTTGCATTCAGCAGCTCCACTAAGGTCACCAAGGTTTCGAACAGGCTGCTCAGCCTGAGGCAGTAGCTGCCGAGAAGGATAGAATCTGTGCCTACAGAATGGAAACTGTGGTCAGGGGCCAAAAATATTGACTACGGTCTCCCCATTCCTCATTTCTAAAATGGAGACTGGGTGTTTTGACAAACAGTCTGAGAATACGGGGGTGGGGGGATGCAGTGAGGGGGACAAGAGCGTAGAGATGATGTGGTGAAACAAACATGTGAAACACGGCGTTTTGTCCTTGGATGGTATCATGGAGACAGATGTGGATGAGAAATGGAGAGGGAAAGATGTGAGATGAAAGAAGAGAAGCCAGTGCATGAGATTCCTTGACTAAAAGAGGATTGGAGGAGGATGGCATGCAAGACTGCAACAGTTTCTGTGCGAGTTTATGCAGCATTTTGTTGCTGGCAGTGCATTCAATACATGGCAAGTGGAGAATGTGTGAACCAAACATGTGGCTACATATTGCCTAAACCAATCAGAGTGAAGTGTCATCAACGAATAGCAGAGTGGCTGGGCCAGGAAGTGCAATTTAGTATAGTCTATTCAAAGTCACATCATATACAGAAAGCAAAAAAGAAAGGAAACAGGGTTGTATTTTTATCTATTTATTTGTAGGATGTAGGTGTCACTGCCTGGGCCAGCATTTCTTTCCCATCCCTAGTTGCCCTTGAGAAGGTGGTGGTGAGCTGCCTTCTTGAATAGCTGCAGCCCACCTGCTGTGGGTTGACCCACAACTCCCTTAGGAGGGAATTCCAGGATTTTGACCCAGCAAGGGTGAAGGAACTGCGGTATATTTCCAAATCATTTGGAGGGGAACTTGGAGCTGGTGGTGTTCCCATATGTCTGCTGCCCTTGTCCTTCTAGATGGAAGTAGTCATGGGTTTGGAAGGTGCTGTCTGAGGATCTTTGGTGAATTTTTGCAGTGCATCTTGTGGATAGTACACACTGCTGCTACTGAGCGTCAGGGGTGGAGGGAGTGGATGCTTGTGGATGTGGCGCCAATCAAGTGGGCTGCTTTGTCCTGGATGGTGTCAAGCTTCTTGAGTGTTGTTGGGGCTGCATTCATTCAGGCAAGTGGGGAGTATTCCATCACACTCTTGACTTGTGCCTTGTAGATGATGGACAGGTTTTGAGGAGTCAGGAGGTGAGTTACGCGCCGCAGTATTCCCAGTTTCTGGCCTGGTCTTGTAGCCACTGTGTTTATGTGGTGAGTACAGTTGAGTTTCTAGTCAATGATAACCCCCAGGATGTTGATAGTGGGGGATTCAGTGATGGTAACACCATTGAATGTCAAGGGGCAGTGATTAGATTGTCTCTTATGGGTGATGGTCAGAGCCTGGCATTTCTGTGGCACGAATGTCATTTGCCACTTGTCAGCCCAAGCCGGAATATCGTCCAGATCTTGTTGCATTCGAACACGGTCTCCTTCAGTATCTGAGGAGTCACAAATGGTGCCGAACATTATACAATCATCGGCGAACATCTGCATTTCTGAATAAAAACCGAAAGTACTGCGGATGCTGTAAATCAGGAACAAAAACAAAGTTACTGGAAAAGCTCAGCAGGTCTAGCAGCATCTGTAAAGGGAAAAACACAGTTAACATTTCGGATACAGTGACCAGTTCTGAGGAAGGGTCACCAGACCCGAAATGTTAAATCTGTTTTTTCCTTTACAGATGCTGCCAGACCTGTTGAGCTTTTCCAGCAACTTTGTTTTTATCCCTGTTTCTGATCTCAGGATGGAGGGAAGATCATTGATGAATCACAGCTGAAGATGGTTGGGCCCAGAATACTACCCTGAGGAACTCCTGCAGAGATGTCTTGGAGCTGAGATGATTGTCCTCCAACAACCACTACCATCGTCTTATGTGTCAGATATGACTCGAACCACCGGAGAGTTTGCCCCCGATACCCATTGATTCCAGTTTTGCTAGGGCTTCTTGATGCTGCACTTCGTCAAAATCAGCCTTGATGTCACCTCACTTCTAGAATTAAGACAGGGAGGACCAGTATGGAAATTTATAATTTACAATAATAATTAAAATTTGAAGAAATTATGAAAGAACTTGGCAGTGACCATGACTTTCCATTATGTTAAAAGGGCGGTCGACTGGAATGAGTTAACATAGTCTTTTCTGGCAGGTTCAGTCATCATCTACGACGGCAGCAGAGAAATATCATGCTGTTTACTACATTGATGGGGCGATGCAGCTCACAAAAGAAAAAGTAAATTTTAACAGCAACTTACAGACTTCTACATTATGGCATCTGTGCTCACCTGAAGTTACTAATGTTCACTCAATGAACAGTAAGCTCCCCTTCATCCCACCAATATTTGCAGCACAATATCAGCCCCACTCAGCCTGACCTCGATATTCTTTCTCTCCGAGGTCTCTGCTAAATTCCACTTCATGACGTTGAGAACAGCAGCAGCGTAAAACAACAGGGCATGAACTTTCCAATGAAAACTGCATGTGGTTGTAGACGCGGACAGTCAATGGAGCTTCACTGGAGCACCTGCTTCTCCTGTGCTGAATGGATGACTATTTCACTCACTCAGCTCAAATCTCCATAGGGTCGGGGGGAGGGGGGGGGGAAGGAATAAATTTCAATTTTCTAGAAGTGTGCCAACAGGGAGGAAACAAAAAAGAATTTCATTCCCCCAGTTCAGTTATGCTCTTTACTACAGGCCAGACTCAAAAGCAAACTAACTCAAAAACACCACCTGGTGTTTACCAGGACCTGAATAACTGAAGCCAGCAGAGCATCAGCATCTTTAAAACAAAACCTCCCTGTACCCCAGTGGCTACTCTAATGTATCCATCACATTGACTGCTTGCTGAGTCCAATACCTGAGCATGCAACCAGGATGTGATTGCTTACATACAACTTCCAGGATATTTTTGACTGAATACTGCAAGAAACTTCAAATATTAAACTTTTTTTCTAAGAGTGACAAACCATTATTAGTTGATAACCTGATTAAAGGAACTGATTTGTGCAGATCAAAGGTTGCCTTGACAGGCAAGAATCTTTAACTACAGTTAAAGCCTTATAAAAGCTAAAGGTAATGTCAGCATAGTCCCAGGGGACCATAGGGCTGCTTTCTCGTCAGTGAGAGCGCGACTGGTGGTGGTTGAACCTGAGAGTCACCACGCCTCGGGCAAGGAGAGAGGTTGAGAAGGAGCGCCCTTCCCGGTTACCTCAGTCAGTGTGGGAGTAGAACCCACGCTGCATTACAAACTGGCCATCTGAGCAACCGAGCGATCCCAAGAGGAAATCAAATCAGCAGTCTGTAGAGATTTTGTTCACAAACTGTTCAGTAACGTTGTTACACACCATTGTGATGTGAACATGGCCCTCCTGGCTCAGAGGTAGGAATACTGCCACTGCACGACAAGAGCTCCAGGCCTCAGCAGTTTGTATCCAATGTATTCATGGGGACATTCAGGTGCTTAAGGAGCTCAAGAAGAAGAGTAACCAGATTAGGCCCGGCTTCTGAAACTGAGCTAAGAGGAAAGACTGAACAAGGAATAAAAAGCTTCACACCACATTTCATTCGCCTGACAGTCGATACTGTCAACAGCACGGAGAAGTTAATCCTGAGCACTATTTCCAAGTAGCCATCAGAGGTTTGCAATGGAGGACATGTTTGACCTTGATGTGAAGAAGAATGTCTTTAACTTGGTTCCTTTGACTGCACCCTCACCGCCTCAAAGGACAAGGGCAACAGACACAGGCAATGGTGTTCCCCAGTAGGATTGCCCCCAAAGCCACACAGCATCCTGACTTAGCCATTGCTTCACCCTCGCTGGGTCAAAATCCTGCAACTTCCTCACCAACTGGACTGACTATAGGTGTACCGACACTAGATAGACTGCAGCAGTTCAAGAAGGCAGCTCCTCAACACTTTAACAAGGGCAATTAGGCATAGGCAAGAAATGCTGGCTTAGCAGGGATGGCCACATCATGCAAATGATTTAAATAAACACATAGGGTATTCAGCAGTGTACTGGAGTTTAGGTCGGATAAGTGAACAACAATTTGTATTCATACAGGAATTTCATGTGATAAAACAACCCAATAACTTCACAGAAGCATTATAAAGCAATACTTGGCAATGAAGAGGATGGAAGTCATTTAATATGTGATGAGTTATTGTAGGTGGAAGACAGTGTCAACTTTTCTGGGCAAACAACGCATGTTGCGTTGATTTTCTGCATATAAACCGACATTTTCCCAGCTACCATCAGTCCTGATGAAGGGTCACTGGACCAGAAACATTAACTCTGATTTTTTTATTTCACTGATGCTGCCAGACCTGCTGAGCTTTTCCAGCAACTTTTTGTTCCTGATTTACAGCATCCGCAGTTCTTTCTGTTTCCATGTTGCATTGAACAGTTTTCCCGGGTTATGTCAAATCCATGGCATTGCAATGCTGCAGAGATCTATCCAAGTGGTTTTCCTTCAAGTTGATCAATCTGGACACACAAATAACCTTGTCTGAGGTTGTCAACATTTATACCTGGTATCTATCGCAAAAGCAGTTCCAATGGAAACAGCTTCACACTGCTAGAGCTTTATGATAAGTCATCTGTTACCACATATTCTGGACCATTTTGACATCCGTATTGTAGTCTTACAGTTGAGAATTCAACTTTATTTCCATCACACGGATATCCTAGAATCTCTCTCGTGCTAACCACCTGTTGTTGGTGGGCTTTGGAAGGTTTTATAAGGTGATGCTCAACGTGTCCGGCCACATTATGAATGCACCTTCTTCAGCTCAGTCCTGCAGTGGGACTTGAACCTGGAGCATCTAACTCAGAGGCAAGAACTCTACCCTCGGTGCCATATGGCCTCCTGTAGCGTTCTCAAAATCCAGTCAACTCCCATTGCATGGAGGATTTGCGCTAACGTGGAAATAAACCCAGTACATGTAACCATAAGTGCTTTTAAAATTTACAACTGACTGACTGGGCAGGGTAGTGGTGAAATACACTGTTGTGTGGATAAGCAAAATTCTCAGCCCTGTAGCAAAACACAAATGGAAACACAGAGAGCCTAGCTCTGTGTAAGTCAACCCTTTGCCAAATACATTAATGCAGGGATGAAAATAACCTCTTGAAACTCTACCAGAGGGACTGCTGGTATATCATTTACATATACATACGTCAAGAACTATCGACAGCAACAATTAGCAATGTAAATGCAGTTTTAAAAATTTAAGCATCACTGATATCTACACAAAGTCAACATTTTCGATTATCACAGTGCCCGCACAGATTACAAAAACTCTGTCTCCGTGGAGCGAGCAACGAGGCAGAACTACGTTTTTATTCTCTTTTACATTGTGCAGTTTACGTGACACTGAATCAAGAGAAGATAGATTATTGCAGCTCATAATTTATTCTACCTTCAAATCTTTTTGGTTTTAAAATGTTCTTTGTGTGCATAAGAGGTCAGGCTGTTTCCTTATTATATTAGATAAAATTCCTTATTTTTTAAAACACGCTGTGACTATATTAATATGTGACACATGTTTTGCTGTGGTTTCTATGTAATTTAACTTCCAAGATGCCTCAAAAACCTGCAGCAATCTGTGAAAGTTTAAATCTTGCCGACATTGGTACACCGCAGAAAGAGGGTGAAAAGGAGTTCAAATCATGCTATTTTTTGGGAGCATTTTCTGTTCCTGAAAGTGAAGCTTGCCAGTGGAGAGAACCTCCCCTGTCTAAGCTCAATGTTTCAAACATTTTGGGTCAGAGAGATATTGGTTGCAGATTAAGGTTGCCCTTCCCAGTTATGCGATTCAGCGCCAGTCTCAGAAACAGCCTAAACACACCTGTGTGGCATCTTGCCAGTTCCCATGACCACCTGTGGCCTCTCAGAATGAGTTTGCCAGTTTACTACAATTCATATTCAATTAAGAAAAGTGGGCCATTTCTATTAGAAAGTGAATGGAGATTGCCCAATCACATGCCATATCGAAAAGAGAGAGAAAGAAAGGTGGGGAGGGGGAAGAGAGAGAGAGGGAGAGAGGGAGAGAGAGAGAAAGAAACAGAAGAAGGTAACAAACAGAAAATGCTGGAGAAACTCAGCAGATCTGGCAGGATCTGTGTTATAGCAATAAACATTAATTGCACATTGGAAAGTTTGAGTTCTCTCCAAAAGTAGCAATACATTCTACAAAAATAAACTAGTGAAGCTGCCTTACACAGTAACAACACTGGCAATATATTCCAGAGTGGAAAACAAATGAGTTAATTCGGGCAGAAAGTACATTTTTACGATCGATTATTGGGTATCTTCTGTTCTTTATTTTTTTTAAGAGGACGGTATAGGTTACCATGAAGGACTCTCCCCTTGCCTGAGGTGTGGGGACACTGAGGTTAGATCACTACCAATTGTCCCTCTTTAATGAGAGAGCAGTTCTACAGTCTGGTAAGACTATGGCAACTTTACCATTTACACTTCTCGTCCCTTGATCACTATCAGGGCCCAATACGTATTGTCCAGACACAGCACACTCATGTCAATCTCAGCTGCTAATAGGCAGCTTCAGAGCTCTATCCCAGGTCTCCATGCTACAATGAAAGAACCATTTTCTGAAGAAGGGTCCCGACCTGAAACGTCAGCTTTCCTGCTCCTCTGATGCTGCCTGGCCAGCTGTGTTCCTCCAGCTCCACATTGTGTTATGTAAATACACCAACCCAGGTCTCTAATGTGGAGGGTCCAAGTAGTTTTCGTCCAAAATGCCAGCACAACACCTATAACACCTACTATTTACTCCTACCCATGGCCTCTACGAGTACATCCGATGGAGAAAGTGAAGTTGCATGGGGTCCAGGGCGGACTAGCTAGATGGATAGAGAACTGGCTGGGCAACAGGAGGCAGAGAGTTGCAGTGGAAGGGTGGCTCTCAAAATGGAGAACTGTGACCAGTGGTGTTCCACAGGGATCCGTGTTGTGACCACTGTTGATTGTGACATACATAAATGATCTGGAGGAAGGTGTAGATGGTCTGATTAGCAAGTTTGCAGATGACACTAAGATTGGTGGAGTAGCAGATAGTGAAGGGGATTGTCGGAGAATGCAGCAGAATATAGATAGATTGGAGAGTTGGGGGGAGAAATGGCAGATGGAGTTCAATCCAGGCAAATGCGAGGTGATGCATTTTGGAAGATCCAATTCAACAGCGAACTATACAGTAAGTGGAAAAGCCCTGGGGAAAATTGATGCACAGAGAGATCTGGGTGTTCAGGTCCATTGTACCCTGGAGGTGACAACACTGGTCGATAGAGTGGTCAAGAAGGCACATGGCATGCGGACGGGGAATTGAGTACAAGAGTTGGCAGGTCATGTGACAGTTGTGTAGGACTTTGGTTCGACCACATTTGGAATACTGCGTACAGTTCTGGTCGCCACATTACCAAAAGAATGTGGATGCTTTGGACAGGGTGCAGAGGAGGTTCACCAGGATGTTGTCTGGTATGGAGGGTGCTAGCTATGAAGAGAGGTTGAGTAGATTAGGATTATTTACATTAGAAAGATGGAGGTTGAGGAGGGACCTGATTGAGGTCTACAAAATCATGAAAGGGATAGACAGGATGGATAGCAAGAAGCTTTTTCCCAGAGTGGGGGATTCAATTAGTAGGGGTCACGATTTCAAGGTGAGAGGGGAAACGTTTAAGGGAGATATGTGTGGAAAGTTCTTTACACAGAGGGTGGTGGGTGCCTGGAATGCGTTGCCAGCAGTGGTCGTAGAGGCGGGCATGATAGCATCATTTAAGATGTAGCTAGACAGATACATGCATGGGCAGGCAGCAGAAGGATACAGATCCTTGAAAAATAGGCGACAGGTTTGCATAGATGATCTGGATCGGCACAGGCTTGGAGGACCGTAGGGCCTGTTCCTACCCTGTAATTTTCTTTGTTCTACATTTGTCAAATTTAGTATAATTCATTTATAAAGCCATAAACTTGAGTCTAAAGAAATCAGAAGGGAAATCACTGGTGAAACTCAGCAGGTCTGGCAGCATCTGCAGAGAGACAGAGACAGTTAATGTTACAATTCCAGAATGTATCTTCTTAAAAACCCAAAGGAATGTAACAGCTTTTATGCTTTTACAGAAGGGGGTAGATTCAGACAGAAAAAGAAGGAAAGGCAAGGATAGGGGAGAGGATGAGAAGTCACTGTTAACATCCTGGGTGTTACCATTGACCAGAAACGCAACTGGACTCACCAAACATACACAGCGGCTCAAAAAGCAGGTCAGAGATTAAAAATACTGCAGCAAGTAACTCACCTGCCAACTCTCCAGAGCCTTTCCACCATCTACAAGGCACAAATCAGGAGTGTGAAGGAATATTCTCCGCTTGCCTGGATGGGTGCAGCTCCAATGACATTCAAGAAGCTTGACACCAAACAGGACAAGGTAGCCTGCTTGATTGGCACTACATCCACAAATATTCACACCATCCACCCTCAATAGCAGATGCACTGCATAAACTCACCAAAGATCCTTGGAAAGCACTTTCCAAATCCACAATCACTTGCATCTTGAAGAACAACGGCAGCAGATACATGGGAACACAACCACCTGCAAGTCTCCCTGCCCATTCCCCTCCGCAACATTCTCCATCCTGACTTGGAAATATATCGCTGTTCCTTCACTGTCGCTGGGTCAAAATCCTGGAATTCCTTCCCTGAGGGCATTATGGGTCGACCTACTGCAAGTGGGCTTCAGTAGCTGAAAAAGGCAGCTCACCACCATCTTCTCGAGGGTAATTAGGGATGGGCAATAAGTGCTGGCCAGCCAGTGAGGGCCAAATCCAATGAATAAATGAAAATAAAAAGATTTTCAGGTTTTTCTGATGATATCAATGCTGGACAAAACCCTTCTCTGCTTGGAGCACTTACCATCAGCATCCAGTGCTCCTACGTCAGGGATAACGTGGCCAGTTACAGCGTAAACCTGATCAACAAATTACTTGATCATAGCTACAGAAAAGCAATCTGTGATCTAATAGTGACTCATACTTTGTGCTGTGGTCGCAGAAACTTTGGTTTGAATCAAAGTCACACTTTTCTTGTTTTACACTTTGAAATGGTAGTGCAAACAACTTCAGTGCTGATTTTAAAAAAGGAAATCGGATCTGCAGGGAAGGAAAATGTGGTCGGTCATATCAGACAGGCCGACAAAAGGGCCAGCATAGACATGATGGGGCTGAACAGTTTTCCGTGATGGTGGACACTATCATCCGTGATTATCTTGTTTCATAAACACAGCAGTCAACAACAATTAAGTCATGACTCGGAACAAAGTTTTAAAAGCATGATGACTTGAGTTAGTTGCGGTCAAAACGCAAAGTGTAGTTCCCATACTCTCACATAGAAGGTTTAAATTTAGTCAAACAAAAAATTGGAAATATTCAAGTCTGAATAAACACTGGGCCAATTCCCATCAACAGCATCTAAATTTAAACAATCTGACATCATCTGGGAAAAGAAAATAATTGGTGCAGAAAGGAATTTTTTGGATTTTTGCAGACAGCCTATAAATTGGATCATTTTCACATATTTTCAGAGCTGGCCCAATTGATCTACAAGTCGTTCACCCTCTGCAACTGGAATGTATAACAATGTATATATCGTACCATTTTATAACTTTGACAGTGTAAAAGAAATATAAAAATAGACTTCACTCAATGAACAGCACCAGGGGTAACTCAATATATCATTGGCAAGAGATCACACCAAATGTTGTCCAGGTCAAAACTTTGGACTCCAGAGTCAAATTTTTGGTCCTTTGGAGGAAAATGTGTATTTTGTTCTCAACTTCGACGAAGGTCAATCTATCAAAGTCGTGATTTCGCATTGTCATGTGTTAGTAGACTATTATGTGGCAAGGTAACTATCAAATACCTTATACGTCAAAAACACAAGTTCTGTATTTCTTGTTGTGAAGGTGCTAGTGTTGGACTGGGGTAACAAGGTCAGAAGGCACACAACACCAGGTTATAGTCCAACAGGTTTATTTGAAAACACAAGCTTTTGGAGCGCTGCTCCTTTGTCAGGTGAAGTGACCTTGGGGCCTTGGACAGAGGTGACAGCAGTGCTCCGAAAGCTTGTGATTTCAAATAAGCCTGTCCGGTTATAACCTGATGTCATGTGACTTCTGATCTAGATTTCTTGACCATGGAAAACAATCTTTATGATCAACCAACACCTGCTTTAATACCCAAGTGAAAATAAATCTTATATTTCATGGAACAACTTTTCAGTTCACGAGTTTTCTGCTTTGTGCTATCTCAACAACATATCATAACTAAGGCCAATTCTCCCATAATGCACATAACAGACTCAGTCAGAACCAATAAAAAAGAGCTCCAAGTACTTAAGACTGTATCTATTACACAAATCTAGCAGTGAACAAATCATACATTGCAGCTTGTGACTAGTTCTGGCTAAGTAAATATTTGGAAATGCAACTAACTATTCAGTGTTGGCCTAGACGTAATGATTGAACAGCAGGGTTCTCTTGGACTGTGTGCTGGAAACCCCATGTGGTTACAGGGTGATTTTCAAACCTTGTACTCGCAACATACATCAAGGTGCAGGTTTCACTTCAATGAAACGTGATAACATTAAAATTAGTTGTGAACAAAAGGTGTTGGAACACAGCTCAACATTGTCAAAATTGGACCCATTCCTGCCACTGGAACATCGGAACCAAGTACAAGGCTGATCAGAACAGTCTACTGTAACAACAAGTCATTTGGGTATCAGTAATTCCCATAGGCATTTCAAGATGATCAAGATAACCAGCACAGCTTCAAACAGTGTGCCAATTTCAAAGATTTCAAACCGCTGAAACCTTGGAAGAGTATCACGAGTGCACTCCTGTGATGATTTGATGGTTGCTTTTTGACAGATTGAGTCTAAGAATGCACTTTGTGCGAAATTGTTCAGAGTTTAACTTTGTGCCCTCAAGACCTATAACAGTTGTGGTCGAAAGGTTGATTTCACTTAGTCTCTCTCAAGGGTAACAACACAAAGGAAGCTTTCATCTCTCCGGCCACTTCCCAGGGGTGAAAGCAGAATTTTTAATTCGCTGCATTATCCAATTGTCCCTTGGACCCCTATTTCGAACACAATTACACAGGTTTGAGGAGAAGAAAATACCTCTCACATCAAAGTTTCACTGTCCCAGGACAGCAGATACCAGGCAGAAGAGATCCACAAGTGGAGACTTGCATCTTCAATTTTCTATCTTTGTGACAAAGACGACAAGCTGCACAATCGAGATGGCCTTGCAGATATTGTAGTTGGAGTTCAGTGTATAGTCAAGTGCAGGTACAAGCTTGTGTTCACACACAGCATTACAGTACTGTGAGTGTATAACCACCCCCAGCAGAATGGGATATTTTGCTCTTTGCCAGATCATTGTTGCATTGATTTATCGCCCATCTTTGAAGCATACTACGATATTTATCCTTCAATCATGTAGACATTATTCTGCATCTCAGTGTTTACAGTTACTCTGGTCTGACAGCGACATGAGAGAAGAGTTCAAGCAGCAATCAACTACACTGTTGTGCTGGTTGGATTTCGAGAGCTAGGAAGCTGTCCTGCAGGCACAAATGAACATATTCACAGTAGAACTGCACTTCTCCCTAGGAGCAGCAATAAAACTTGGCACATGCTAAGCAGGTCCTTAAAGAGGAGGGATAAGCAGCAGTCCCTTAAAGACCTCAACAAAATCAGGAGATCATTTTATTCATAGTGTAAGAGAAAGAAGTGCTAGTTTTCTAAGGAACATTTTGTTTTGAACCAATTAAATTAGCAAGAGACCGAAAAGGTTAATACAGGTTATGAACAAGGTCAAACTCGAAGAAGCTGCATGCAAGGTATGCACAATAGATCAGCATGACAAATGCTGCTGGGAACTGACTTGCAGGGAGCTTAACTCAAGCTAAGAACATATAAAACAGCAAACGAGTTTTGAATTCATCAAGCCATTTCTCTCCACACAGGATGGAGTATAAATTACATATATCCAGCTCTCTTGTATACTCAATCCAGGAGGTCGTTTGGCTGGATGACTGGTTTGCAATGCAGAGTTATGCCAAGACCGCGGGTTCAATTCCTGCGCTGGATGAGATTAACACAGAGTATTCTTGTTTTCAACCTCTCCACTCACCTCCTCCCTTGAGGTGACCTCAAGCTCAAATAGTGGGAAGTAACCCACTGCTACACAGGCTGCCCAACTATGGGCCAACACAATGACAGAAGCATAAGGCTGAGAAGTTGCAATAGTTGCCCTCCAGGTCATTTACAAACCAAAAGCATTAGAACGTGTGCATTGAGGGGCTAACTAAATCGTTACCATCATGGCAAATGACAAATGATGCCAAACATCTGTGACCCTGAAACATGAACTTTATGGTTGTGGAATTTCTTTATTTCATGATCTATTTAATGGTGCGCTTTTTAAAAAAAAATACATTCAAACGTTATTTTCTTTTCTGTTATCTTTCTCTTAGTCTCAACATTTTCCCCCTCAATCTATATTTCACGCTGGGTACATGATTTGTATCTACTTTACACTTCCTGGCTTAGATTTTGTACATCTCACTAAGTGGATAAACAACATGTCCATTTCCTGCCGCGCTCACAGACTTGGCATCTCCGCTGTAGCGGGCATCACATGAGTCAGAAAGTCTACCCTGAAAAGGACGCTGAATAACAGCAGCTTCTTCCCTGCTGTGCTCATCATCTGGTCTCATGAAAAAGACAATGACAGAACACAGCAGTTCAATCCTCCTTGAGGGTGACAAAGAGAGCTCGCTGAGAGAAGTCAGATAAGACAGGTAAAAAGTTGGTGGGAGCCCCATGAAGACATGATATTCTCTCATGGTTCCTGTGCTCTCTGGCAGGCATCAACAATGCAACGCACTGATACAAACAGTGTCTGGAAGCAAGGTTGAGGAGTTTTCAAGGCCCATATTTTTAACATTTCATTGAAAAGTTTGCAGCTGACTATCATGTACCTACTTTTGAGGATTTCTGACTGGAAGCAGCTTTTTTCTTCAAGCCTAAATGAGTCAAAACTTCTCTCAGTCTGAGTCACAAGGAGAGGCTGGATAGGCTGGGACCTTTTTTCCCCTGGAGCAACAGAGGCTGAGGGGTGATCTTCCAGAAGCTCATAAAATCATGAGGGGCATGGATAGGGTGAATAGCCAAAGTCTTGTCCTTATGGTACACAAGCCCAAAACTAAAGGACAAAGGTTTAAGGTGAGAGGGCAAAGGTTTAAAAGGGACTTGAGGGGTATCTTTCTCACACAGAGGGTGATGTGTATATGGAATGAGCTGCTGGAGGAAGTGGTAGAGGCTGGTACAATTACAATATTTAAATGACATTTGGACAGGTAAATGGATAGAATGGCTTAGAGAGATATGGGCCAAACACAGGCAAATGGGACTAGTTCAGTTTAGGAAACCTGGTCAGCATGGACGCATTGTGCCAAAAGGCCTGTTTCCATGCTGTATAACTCCCTGTTTCTATGGCAGTGGTGTAAAACAGGCAGGCTCAGACCAGCTGGCTGTTTTATGCATCACCTGAGATTTAATGCCATTGTGCCAGCAGCACTTCAAGAAACAGATCAATCAACTATTTGAGCTGAGTGACCATGAATGAGTGTTGGGCGTGTAGTTCGGCCAGATGGTAAAAAGTGATCACAAGGCCAGCCATGGTCGTATTCATCCCGTCAGGGGTCATTCAAAGTGCTGGCTGGTTTATGGGGGAGCAGATGTGGTAGAGTCACAGTGTTTCACAGGTGTTGAGATACTAGATCTAGAGAGCACAACAAGCGCACAGTGTGCTTTGGAAGCTGTTTGTCATTTGGCAGCTACACGCCATTGCAAAAGACATGTTTCTGTGTCAGTCAGCTTTGGAAGAGTTAAGGGAAGGGTCATAATCGGGGTCCGTATGTCAACATAGATTCTATGAACATCTGATTTACAAAGCAACCGTGGAACATCCCACAAATATTTGATTTTGCATAAACTCTGCTTTACAGACTTCTGTCAAAGCTCAGTGTTAGCAATGAGAACTTCGGTTTTGTGACAATTTTTCCAATAATGAGGCACAAATTAATTGGTCAAAACTGATTTACTGTTGACTTTTGTTTTTCCTAATTTTATTTTTAGTTTAGATTTGCAACACTAAAGAGGTGTCCCAGATAGTTATTCAAAATAAACACAGGTTCAGACTTTGCGAGAACGGGAAACAGCAGCTCAGCAGTCCATTTGACATCTCTCCTGATTTTTATTTTCAACTTTTTCAATATGTCACTATCATTCTGTTAACACTGAAGCACAAAGTTAAAACGAGAATCAAAGAATTGCTACAGTGCAGAAAAGGCCATTTGGCCCAATGAGTCTGCACTGACCTCCAAAAACCATCCCATCCAGGCCCAAACCCCCACCTTATCCCTGTAACTCCACATTTACCATGGCTAATCCACTTAGCCTACACATCTTTGGACTGGGGGAGGAAACCAGAAAACTTGGCGGGAACCTACGCGGACATTGGGAGAACGTATAAAATCCATGCAGAGTCACCCAAAACTGGAATTGAACCTCGGTCCCTAGCACTCCGAGGCAGCAGTGCTAATCAATGAGCCACCATACTTCTCCAACATTCATGACAAACATGTACATTGTTTATAAGGGTCACACCAATTACCAGATTCTACCGTACATTCTCCATGGAAACACCTTGGCCAATCAGAGTCCACTTGCCAACCAACGAACATCTAGTTGTTTTTCATGCAGTATGAATTGTTGTTTCCTCAAAACCTGACCATTCTTGCACCTGGCCTGATGACTGCGAGATGTAAAGCTTCAAAAGCACGTGCCTTTTATTTTTCAAACAACAGAAAGACAATTGTTTGACAATAATCAAAAAGCATTGAGGTCCTTCAGTGATGCCGCAGGCGGTAAAAGCAAAGTTTCATGGCTGACCACCTATTCTCAGATTCAATTACGACTTCGAAACAATTTCATCAAATTCAATATTGGCCCCACTTTGCAGGAATAGCTCAAGCACCAACACCTCTCAGTTTTTGTTGCTAACCTTTGGTAGTCCTTGTTGCCACAGCGTGAAGAGTGCGTGCAGTTCCACTCTCATTATTTAACAAGAGGTGTAAATGCATTGAAGACAGAAGAGATTTACAAGATTGATATCTGGAATGAGCACTTTGCCTTACGACTACAGGTTGGACAGGCTGGGCTTGTTTTCCCTAGAGTTCAGACAAGTGTGGGGCCATTTGATTGAACTTCATGAGATCGTGAAGAGTTTCGACAAGGTGGAAGTGGAAAGGATGCTCACTCATATAAGTAAGTCCAGACTGGGTAGCACTATTTAAAAATTAGGGATTGTTCTTAAAGGACGGGGATGAGGGGATTTATTTCCTCTGAGTGGGCTGTGCAACTTTCAAGTTCTCGGCCTCAGAAAGAGGTGGAGGCAGGATCACTGAATATTTTTGTGGTGAAAGTGGTAAGAGTTTTGTTAGGCACTAGGGTCAAAGGCTATCAGGGGGTAGATGTGAAAGAGGAATTCAAAAAACAAACAGATCAGCCACAATCTATTTGAGCATCGAAGAGGCTTCACATACCAAATGTCCTACATCTGTCCCTAATTTGTATGTTTGTATCATGCACAATTAAAGATTGTAAATGGCTTTGTTTCCTGAGTTTAATACAGCAATAATTTAGTTGCAAAGTCAATTGACATAAGTTCTAGAATATTGTATAATAATGTCTAAAAAAAAGCCTTGTTGGGTAGAACAGGAGATAATGGACGGTCAGTTTCAACTTCATACAATATTAGGGAAACAATGAGCTCCCCTGCTTCTGAAGTGCTCATTCTGTTGTTGGGAATCAGTGCAAGAGAAGCCAACAAGCTGATAGGTACACAGGGCTCATCAGCAAGCAGCTTTAATTTTAATTTGTGTATTTCCCATTCCAGCAGCGAATAGTGATGAGAAATTGGAGGAACACAGCAGGTCAGGCAGCATTAGGAGGAGCAGGAAAGTTGACATTTCGGATTTACACCCTTCATCAGGGCTGGGGACAGAGAAGGGAGCTCAGAAATAAATACAGGGTGCAGGGCGGGGCTGGGGGAAGGTAGGTGTGATGGTGATAGGTGAGCGCAGGTAGGGGGTAGTGGGGATTGGTCAGTGGAAAGGCTGGGGTGGATAGGTGGGAGAGAAGATGGACAGGTTGTGTCAGGTTAAGGAGGCGGGGATGAGAGGGAGGGTTGGACATGGGATGAGGACAGGGGTGGGGAGATTTTAAAACTGGTGAAATCTATGTTGAAGCATTGGGCTATAGGCTCCCAAGGTGGAAATATGAGGTGCCGCTCCTTCAGTTTACGTGTGGCGTCATTGTGACACTGGAGTATGCCCAGGATGGACATGTCACCCAGGGAGTGGGAGGGGGAGTTAAAATGGTTGACAACTGGAAGGTGTTGTTGATTATAGCTGATAGTGCTCGTGGTCACAGTCTGCACTTGGTCTCACCGACATAGAGGAGACCGCATTGGGAGCAACTGATACAGTAGACCAGATTGGAGGACGTATAGGTGAATTCCATATTTGGAAAGATTGTTTGGGGCCTTGGCCAGAGGTGAGAGCGGAGGTGTAGGAGCGGGTATTGGGAAGGGACTCAGAAGTAAATAGAGGGAGGGGTGGACCTGGGGAAAGGTAGGTAGGATGGTGATAATTGGATGCTGTAAGGGAGCTCAGAACTAAATAAAGGGAAGAGGATGGGGCTGTGGAAGGGTAGGTGGGACGAATGTCCCACTGATGAAAGGTACAAACGTCAACTCTCCTGCTCCTCTGACCTGCTGTGTTTCTTCAGTTCCACACTGTATTGATTGACTCCAGCAGCTACTAGTAGAAGACAGAGGGTGGTTATTGGGACTGGACATCTGTGACCAGCAGTGTGCCACTAGGATCGGTTCTGCGTTTGCAGTTGGTTGTCATTTACATCAGTGATTTGGAAGAGAATATAGGAGATATGGTTAGTAAGTTTGCGGAAAACACCAAAATTGTTGGTATAATGGACAGTGAAAGAAGTTGTCTAAGAGTACAAAGAGATCTTCATCAGATGGGTTTTTGGACTGAGAAGCGAAAGATGGAGTTTAATTTAGATAAGTACGAGGTGTTGCATTTTGGTAAGACAAGCCAGGACAGGATTTTCACAGTTAATGGTAGGGCCCTGGGGAGTGTTGTTGAACAGAGGGACCTCGAAGTTCAGCTTCATAGTTCCTTGAAAGCGATGCAGCATGTAGACAGGGTTGTGCGGAAGGCATTTGGTACGCTTGCCTTGATTTGTCAGAGCATTGAATATAGGAGTTGGGATATCATGTTGTGCCTGTACAGGATATTGGTGAGGTCACTTTTGGAACACTGTGTACAATTCTGGTCACCCTGCTCTAGGAAGGATACTGTTAAACTAGAAAAGGTGCAGAAAATATTTACATGGATGTTGTTGTGATTGGAGGGTTATAAGGAGAGTCTGGATAGGCTGGGATTTTTTTCACTGGAGCATCGAAAGCTGAGGGGTGACCTTATAAAGGTTTATAAAATCATGAGCAACATTGATAAGGTGAATAGCCAAGGTCTTTTTCCAAGGACAGGGGAGTCCAAAACTAGAGGGCGTAGGTTGAAGGTGAGAGGGGAAAGATTTAAAAGGGACCCAACGTTTTCACACAGAGGTTGGTGTGTGAATGGAATGTGGTGCCGAAGGAAGTGGTAGAGGTGGGTACAGTTACAACATTTAAAAGACATTTGGACAGGTGCATGATTAGGAAAGGGTTAGAGGGATATGGACCAAACACAAGCAAGTGAGACCAGGTCAGTTTAGGTTAACTGGTCGGCATGGACGCGTTGGGCTGAACAGTCTGTTTCCATGCTGTATGATTCTATGACTCTAAATGGATTTTGTGCTCCGGAGGAATAGTGAGATTAACAATCAAGAGATGCCGCCCAAAGTTTGCATCTCCAAATCTGTCAGCAGTTGATTCGCCCCAAGAAAAAGTAATTAAACGAAAAGAAAAATCAGCCTCATCACATACTAAGATAGTGGCAGTTATGCTCACGTTCTTCAGCAGACAAACCCCTAACTCACTGAGATAGTAATTCTACTCCAGATTTTAAAAATTAACCATTAACTAATTCCACAAAATACTGCTCAATGTCTCCTGACAATCCCAATGGAAGTGATCTGTCTGCAATCAGAGAGCAGGTTCACAAGACAGAGAAGTATCTAACTGTGAAGTTCCACTCCCCCTTGCGTACTGCTGTAAAAATTGATTCCAATATCATCGGGCTCCCATCTGCTGATATAATTTGCAATACTGAACCTGAAATTACAGTTGTTGTAATCTCATCCATCGTGGATATATTATTCTAAAATTAAAAGAATATGCAGAGACTTTGTGAGATGCTGCAGAATGGACAAAAGAAAGGATTGGCATTTTGAGACCTATTTAACTTTAATGCCAGTGTTCATAGCTGCATACTAGGCTCTTAGACAATCACTCCTAGCAACCAGGATGCAGCATTCATTAGCCAACTGCAAGTCATTTCCTCCCAGTTTGGTAACACATCATAAACCCTCCAGTCAATTCCCATGTTTGTTTTGTAAAATAAACTAAATTAGATATTTTTTCAAGCCAAACCTAGAGAGCAACAAATAAAAATCCACAGCAGAAATACGAGAAACATTTCAAGCTCATTCCATGTCCTATTCCTAAAGTTTGAAAATGTTTGTTATGCTATTTGCCATCACGAAATCAACGTGTTTTTGCTTAAGCGCTGTTGGCTAACTGTAAGGGCAGCCACAGAATGGCCTCACTTGCTACAGTGCATTGCAGCACTGCACTGCAAGGCTGTAATACACCAAGGTTCCTGCCTAACTTACATGTCAGGTCTTCCAAGTAAGGTTTGAAGCTACAACCCGCTGGACTCTGAGACCGCAGAGCTAAAGCAGAACCAAAGTTACACCAAGGCATAACAAACACCAAAATAAGGCAAAAGGATTAGCTTTAGATCCATAAAAAGGTAGGGCCTGTCAGATTTTACCTCACACTTGTATCTGTTTTATTTGCTGAATGGTATTTTTATTCCCTATTCACATTTACCCTGATAAGATGGTACTGGGTGTGGGTGGCATGATGGCTCAGTGGTCAGCACTACTGCCTCACATTGCTAGGGATCCAGGTTCAATTCTACACTCGGGTGACTGTCTGTGTGGAGTATGCACATTCTCCCCATGTCTGCATGGGTTTCCTCCAGATGCTCTGGTTTCCTCCCACAATCCAAAGATGCGCAGGTTAAGTAGAGTGGCCATGTTAAATTGCCCACAGTGTCCAGGAATGTGCAAGCTAATTGGATTAGCCATGGGAAACGCAGGGTTGGTGGGGTGAGTCTGGGTGAGATGTTCTTCAGAGAGTTGGCGTGGACTCAATGGGCTGAATGGCCTGCTCCCATAATGTAGGGATTCTATGTTCCTGAATAACTGCAATCCTGATGGATTGTTCCCACAGTGGGGTGTTGGGTCATCCAACGTGGCTCAGGACTGACTCTCACAGAGGGCTTGTTATTCTACAGGTCTGTTTTTCCAATGTGGACATTCCAGCTTTCTCAGAGTTATGTATCAGCCGGGACAGGGCAAGGAGATCCAACTTCCATGTTCAAATGCTGATCCAATGTTAAAGAGTTGACATGTTAACAGGACAGCTCACTCTATGCGAGTGATAGGATGATTACACAATCCCAAATAATCGTTTTCATGTCACTCACATTCATTCTACTTTCACAGGCACTGCACCTGAAAGCCTGGTTTCAGAAGTTTCAAATCTCATGTATGTAATAAGGGGTATGGAGGCATCTGAGATGAACATTTACCTGTTCACTTACCAAACGTTTGATTGACAAAACATGGAAAAATCAAAAATCAGCTCAATTCAATTAAAAGCTGGGAGGCATCAGAAAACTGAGTAATCTGTAACTTTATTTGCGAAGCATTGTTGTGAAGAGAGTCAGAAGTCACACAACACTAGGGTATAGTCCAACAGGTTTATCTGAAATCACAACCTTCCAAAGTGCTGCTCCTTTGTCACCTGACGAAGCAGCAGCGTTCCGAAAACTTGTGATTTCAAATAAACCTGTTGGACTACAACCTGGTGTCACGTGACTTCTGACTTTGTCCACTCCACTCCAACACTGACACCTCCTCATCATTATTGCGAAGAAGCAGCAGCAGCAAATGGCTGGCACAAGTACTCAGCAAGCTGCTCATTTTCAGGAATTGGCAAACGTCAAGTTTCCCAGGGAAGGGGAGAACTGGAAATAAGGCTAGAAATAACTGGGTTTAATGAGCTGCAACTGCTTGGAAATAAAGTCATCACTGCTCACTGGCGAGATTCTGAGGTCACCATTTGAGGATTGGGGTTTAAATAAGGAACATTTTTCTCAATGTTGAGGGTCAGATTGTTTCATTCTCACTGTATTTTCCCACCTTCTCATCATTACTCATGCTACGTCAGTGATGGGAAATATCCCTCCACAGTTCCAACTTAAATTGTGACTAAGAGTCATACTTGAGACATTAACTCGCTTTCTATCTCCACAGATGCTGCCAGGCTTTTTGAGTTTCTCCAACACTTACAGTTCTTACTTGACATACTCCTGTCTGAAGAATATGGAACTCAGAGGGGGATCAGCAGAGGGCAACACCAGAAGCCCAGTGGCACCCTTGAGTGCCTTCTTAGGGGCAGATCTCCAGATGTGCACACATTAGATGGCAAATGATAGAGGCTGAAAAATAGGCACAAACTTCCAAAACCCAGTTCTCACTGCTCAGGTTTCACAGGGACCACACGGTGATATGTAACAAGCAGAACAAATGATTAGAAGCCACAGCCATTTGTGTCTCATGGATGTTCAATTTGTCTTAGAAAGGTGGGGCAGTTCAGGGAGCTGATAGGAATATTGGGCCCTCTTGTGGCGCAGTGGTAGTGTGGCTACCCCTGGACCCAAAGGGCCAGGTTCAAGTCCCATCTGCTCCAGGGATGTGTAACAACATCTCTGCACAAGTTGATTTGAGCAATATCCGAATATTGGCAGTTGAGCTTGGCCTATCATCAATCTTGCTTTACTTGCAAATAGAGAGATCGCAACTTTCCCAGATAATGGGCAGGTAGATAAACTGGCTATTTTGCCAACGCTGCAAGGCACCCAAGTATGACATGGATATGAATTACGCATTCTGCAGTAGATACTATTATAGGTTACCTTCCTCATCATAATATGGATTCTGAAAATCAACCTGTAACATAAATATTCTTCTGACTGCAACAAGAAGGCTTAATAGAGGCAATTGCCTAGTACAGGCGCAAGTGTTTCACTACCAGTGATGCTAACTTCCTGGTTTCTCATTGACCGAAGATGATGCAAATCCAATATGGCAAATGCAGGCATTTTGAATTTCAGGGGAAAGGTCCAGACCCAGAAGAGGCGAACACAATTAACATTCCCCATCACAATGAGACTGTGACTTCATAATATCCTATGATTTAATTTCCACTCTTAACGATCAAAATATAACCCTGTCAGTCAACAATTCCTGAACAACACTTCACTATTTTGAATGCATCAGACTTGAAATTGCATCAACACAAATTTGTCCTCAAGCCTCGTCTCATAAACTTAAATTTACATGTTTTCTCTGGTGTATTTTTCAAATTTATGCTGCGCATGGAGTGCAATAACAGATTTAATGCATTTTCTATAAGACTGCTTTTTTAAAATTATACTGTTCTGTCTACCATGCAGTTAAAGCTAATTATTTTCCAACAATGCTAGGATTTGCCAACAGCATGTTGCACTGAGAGTTCAGTTCCAGAAATCAATACCCAGCCCTTGTCTCAGCTGCATATTGTACTAATTGACAACTCAAAATGATTGAACCACAGCAATTAACAGTGGCCTACGTAGCGTCAATGTGCTACCCTCCACGACAGCTGAAATGTCATACTAATAAATGGTGATCCTTCTGTGCAGGATATGGGATTGCTGCTTGAACTGGTCTTCAATTTAATCCTGTGCTGTTTAAACTAAAGCCAGGGCACACTTTTTATAAGCACTGAACTGCCACCAACCTCATCATTTTGCTGCAAACTTAAATATCACTGACACAGCACTTCTGTTTTAACGAGGTAGAGGGAGACATCCGGTAATAAACTGCAATGTAGAACGTAATCATTCCACCTCAATTAGAAAAGATCAGGTTTCTTCCTAAGTCTAAATTTTCAATAAGAGGAATTAAAAGTTTGTCCCAACAGAGTCAGGAACACGTCTTCAACCACTGCCGAGAATGGGTGCTGTCTGGGCAAAAACTAGACTAAAGCTACTCACTCTGGGTTATCAGGAATTCTTGGTGCAATTTATTTCATCAGTATTAAGACATTTGCATCAGCTTATGAAGTCACTGCAAAATACGTCATCAATTCAACTTAGTACACGAACAGGAAGAGGGCCATTTCATTCACCTGCTCTGCAAAGATATACTTTGGGATAATAAATGTTGATGGATTGGAGGCAGCCAAGCGTACAAAAGGTTACAGTCAAGAAAGGGACCTGACATTTACTTCAGTTCCTGTCAGACTAGCTAAACAGTTAATATTACTGGAAGAAAGATTGGTTATTTTAAATTGTTACCACAGAACAAAAAAGGGTGAAATTTATGTCTTAAGTGAAGAACATTAGAGCTAGCAAACTATGTCGCAATTTTCTGCATGTGGGTCAGGTGTTGATATTCAGGGTCCACTCTACCAATAATGAGGGTCCACACTAATGCTGCAGTTCTAAGTGCTTTTTTTTTGGTTAACACTGGAACCAACTGGAGTAAAGGAGGAGTTTTAGTGACAAGGATAAGTTTCTTTTAATGATGTGTTAAACTACCTTTAGCATGTCTGTGAGACAGCAATCATCTTGGACACGGGACATTGCTGCAGGAGTTTGTCAGGTTGGTGGCCTACACCCAACCCTTTTTGACTACTTCGTCAATAACCTTCCAAGATTGCACAGTGCTCAATTTCATTTGGAATAATGCATGCAGCATTATGCGAACAATATTCAATCTTGGGCTGCTGCATAGCGAATGACAGTTGTGCCACACAAACCACTTTCACTTTTCATTCAATGACATTACCATTGTTACATACTCCATCAACAACAGCCTGGGCTTCCCACTGACCTGACGTTTAACCCGACCATCCAACACTATAATTCAGCATTTCTAAATGCTTTAAAATGAGTATTCAAATGCTTCTGTCACTCAACAAAGTATCAGGAGCAAACTTCTGAAGGAAACTTCTGACCCTTTTTCAATAGCTAATAACATTTCCATCTCTAACCCAGCACCATATCAGACAGCAGCAGTGGAACCAATTGCTGCCTTATATCTTTGAACAATAAACTAAAAAGGTACAGTTAGTTTCAAATGAATTCTTGAGAAATGATTGAAAGTTGGAATGATTCATTTTACCTGAGGATATGTGTGCAGCATATGACTTTTAAAGGTCACTAATTAAGAGTAAAATGTTTTATTTTTGTTAAATTCAATATTTTATCTCCCTGTGTTCCTCATTCAAAGGTTCAGATTAAGTCATAGTGAAATGGTGACTAATTTTTAAAATGTATTTATTAAATCCATCACAAGTGAGTTTCAGAATTGGTAAACTACTTTTACATTGTCTTAAACCTCTCACATAAAAACGATTAGAGAAATGGTACATTTGATAACAAAAGTCAAATTTCACCAGAATGAACATAACTTTTTTTTAAATTCAAATGTTTCAACCTCAAAACTTCATACTATAGAGTCAAACTATCATGAATGGCCAAGGACATTTTATAACAGCGTGAGATTAAATAGAGGTTCCAGCTCCCTATTCAGGGAAGTATTAAAATATCCACTATACAATGCACAGCAGATTTTATGAGTTTCCTGCCTTCAGTCAACAGCAACAAAATACATCTGTTTAGCTTATCTTTTTATTACAATGCTGTATTTGGCTGCATACTTTGTTAGAAGAAATCATTTTGATAAGAACTTGGACTTATTTCTAAGTCCTGGCAAGATACATTACAAATAAATGTAGATTATACGTATGTTACATGCAGTCCATCTTACTTTATCCAATAGTCTCACTCACTTAACAAAACAGAAAAGAACTGAGGATGCTGGAAATCAGAACAAAAATAAAAATTGCTGGAAAAGCACAACAGGTCTCATAGCATCTGTGGAGAGAAAATAGAGTTAATGTTTCCGGTCCCATGACCCTATCTGAAGAAGGGTCACTGAGCCCAAAACGTTAACTCTGCTTTCTCTCCGTAGATGCTGCCACTGCTGAGTTTTTCCAGCAATTTGTTTTTTGAGTCTCACTCACCTATTATTTCCCTGTGGCTTTGCAAGTATTTTTTTCTTCTCAAGTGTTTATCTAACTCAATTTAGATAGTAATTTTTGAATCTGCTTCTGTTGTTCTTTCAGGCAGTGCATTCCAGCCCTTTGAATTATTTTGCTGCTCCTCATGTCTCCTCTAGCTCTTTTGTCGACTACTTCTGATAGCTGCTTGTTGATGCTTCTGCTACTTGGATCAATTTCTCCAAATTTACCCTTCATAATGCTGA
The DNA here is from genome assembly GCA_024137785.1 of Ginglymostoma cirratum. Taxonomy (NCBI): domain Eukaryota; kingdom Metazoa; phylum Chordata; class Chondrichthyes; order Orectolobiformes; family Ginglymostomatidae; genus Ginglymostoma; species Ginglymostoma cirratum. The sequence goes on along the minus strand of JAHRHZ010000082.1, from coordinate 7,630,272 downwards.
CCGATGCATTCAAATCTCTTCTCTGGTCCAAAGAGAATAATCTGAGTTGCTCCCTGTCAGTTCAGGTACAATAATGTACAATAATAAACATACAGAACCAGTTCTAATACATAGGGACAGAATAGTCATATATCCTTTACACAAATGGCATTGAAGCACACACTCTCCAACAATGCATACGTACCAAATTGAGGGATGCCAGTATTGGGAAATTTCTGCAACTTATGACCAAATGCCACCATCAAGCAATTCCAGGTCTCCGATCCAGTACAATGCAATCAAAAGCCAAGTCAGCAACCTTCCTCTGCCTAACATTGTTCAAGGAATGGGCCTTAAAGCCAACAGCAGGAAAGTAGCTCCATCTGCGATTTTGTGAATCTTCCATTACCAATTACACTTGTATAACTATTTTAAAAAATCTAAATAGACTGGAGACTGTGTCTAAATTACTATAATTGTGCAATAGTCTCATGAGCACACTTTCCATTATTATATTACACACACTATTTTGTTACAACTGTATTCCAGGAACTAAGAAATCCAATGACTGTTTACCAGCACACATCAAACAGATGATGGATATGTCACTTGGCGTTGGTTCAACAGAAGTTACGTTTTTGAATTGGTAAATGAACTTAGAGTCAGTTGCGCACTATTTAAGTAAGTTAAAGGTAAAGTCACCATGTCCCAGAACACTGGTCTCGCATCCGAGAGAGACAACTGGCGGTGGTTTAAACCAAGTGTGACCACACCTCAGACAAGGGGCAATGCTAAGAAGGTGGAACCTCTATGGTAACCGACATTATTGGCATCACTCTGAATTGCAGCCAACTCAGCTAACCAACCTGTAACTAGTGGAGTGCCACAGGGATCAGTGCTGGAACCACAATTATTTACAATACATATATATTAATGACTTGGATGAGGAAGATGAATGCACTATGTCCAAGTTTGAGGATGGCATAAAATAAGTGGAAAGGCAAGTAGCGAAGATGACAAAAAGAATCTGCAGAAGTATACACACAGGGTACGCAAGTGGACAGAAAGTTGGAAGATGCAATATAATGTGGGAAACGTGTGGTTCTGCATTTTAGCTGGAAGAATACAGGAACTGATTATTATTTAAAAGGAGAAAGACACCTGAAAGCTACAGCACAGAGAGATATGGAAGGTGTTGTGCCTAAATCACAAAAGGCTAGCACACAAGTTCAGCAGGTAATAGGAAAGGCAAGTGGAACTCTGGCCTTCATTTCCGGAAGAATGGGGTATAAAATAGAAAGGTCCTTCTAAAATTACATAAGGCGCTAGTCAGACCACCACTGGAATACAGCTGGGTTAATGTGGGAGGGGTGAATCATGACAGTCAGTAACACCCTGGCTTCAATCAAGACATGGACTATTATAGCTGACATGTTTACTCAATATGTCGAGGGCATGGATGGGTGAATAGACACGTGGGGCAGTTCAAAGCCAATGGGATTGAGAAGAAAATCTAAGGAGAAGGGATTGTGTATACTTGGGTGCTCAGAAAAGGTAAAAGGCTGAGACTGAGACTCACTGCATGAGGAGTGACCGCTGTTTCCTTCCATTATCCTATAAATAACAAGTGGGCAATGGAGCTGAAAATGGCTGCCACCAACTCCAGAATGAGCAGGGTAAGTATGTGCTTCACTGAGGGAGACAGCTTCAACTTCAAGTGATGTGAGGTCCATCAAGGGACAACAGCATTACAGAGACACGCGTACAGTTCAGGTGAAAGACAGTTGCGAACACTACATGTTCTGTGGCCTTGGGCATTAACCTACACTGTGGGCTACAAATCCTGGCTCCAAGCACACTTGACCACCTTATGCAACTTGGGGAATCAATGCCATTGACCTTCTCCCTACACTGCTGGACAATTCTCTAGATTATTGAGACTGAACTGATCTGGGTAACAACCTCAACCAGGCTGCAGGGTCTGGTGCATGGCCTCCTCTGTCAGCCCTGTGGAGAAAACAGGATGGCCTTCCATTTCACTAGCCCCATCTAACAGTACATTCCGGTCCCTGTCTGCAATCTGGGTGCCAATTTTCCCTTATCTGCCACATCCATGGAAAATCAATAAAACCATGCTGGGCATGACCGCAGAATGACAGCGACTGACCAGGGGCACACTGGCCCTTTTAATATGGTGCCAGGGCCAGGAATCCCACAATGTCCTGGCAGTGCCAAGTACTTCCTTCTGTGGCCCGGGGGAGAACTGGAAAAGCGTGGAACATAGTGAATAAGGTGAGCCTGGGACAATACCATGAGAAAAGCATCATCAAGAGAAACCTTCCATGGAACTCAAAAATGGCACTGAACGGATTTCCGGTAATATGCAACCCTAAGTATAGGGCAGCTGTTTGCATTTTAAGGGTGGATTCTGGAAAAATGCCTCAACAGAACTTTAGAATAGCAAAGAACACACTGTTCCAGATTAATCCTAGTTTGTTTCAAGTTATTTGTCATTTCTTCGTCAAAACTGGAGTTCTTTTATTGTCATAAATCAAAAGCTTGGGTTGTTAACAGCATCAGTTGATTGAATTATTAGGACTGTAAAAATGTCAATTTACTGAAATGTTATGACATTTTCTCAAACTCTGTTTTATTTTCCTCGTTTTGTCACAAGCATCCATCCGCATTTAAAAGAGAGAATTTGGTGTGTGATATTTTACTTCAAGATTTTTCCATCCTGCTGTGAGTAGTCTGTTAAACGAATTCCCTTCAACTCAACTCACAAGACTACTTCACAGTATCTCCTGGACCCCAGGTTAAACAATCCATGATCAAAATGCTTTATGAAATAGAAAGACAAATGAAAGATAGACAGTTAAGGAGAATTCATAGAATGGTCAGTCATTGCAAAAACCACCTTAATTGTGTTAGCAATAAACAGAGAGCAATGGCAATATATTAATATTGTAGTCAGACTCTACAAATCCGTTTAAGATACTGGCACTCATTTAAGTTGAGTCAAATTTGCGATATATCAGTAATCAGTTTAAATGTGGATTTCAATTGAAAAAAACATGTAAACGTAGACCTCAAAACTGAATAGGACGGGTTCTAAAGTCACTTGCATTCATGTTAAACTTGATAAATATGTGGAAATCTGAGTGGGCTCCCTCTAACTCATTCACTCATTCAATTAATATTGATAAGAATTCAACATCTCAACACAATGAATATTCTTTTACTCACATGCTTATTACAAAGATTATGGTTTTCCTCTTTGATCCTTTAAATAAGATATATTGGAATACTTTAAGAAAAAGCATTCAATGTTGCTCATTGTATAAATTTCTTGTTTGAAGTTCACTGCTGTAATATATACACAGTGCATACTGAAGGATGTTTCATCAAGATCGGCACTTCAGCCTTCCTGGCATATCACAAGATCCATTTTGTGTCAAGTACAAATTGTAGATATCAAAGGTTTTTAATATGGCCATTTCTGGTTAAAGAAAGAAGTGGAATCAGCCAGATGGATGGCTGCCAACTATGGATCCCACAAACAGTGAAACATGAAATTCAATAACTTCTTGATCAAACACTCTCATCCAGAGCAAGTTAGTATTCTGGAGTCGCAGCCAATAAATGCCTCTGCAGCCAATTTTTGTAAAGTTAACTCTTAACATATCAACAAAGACTGACTCATTTCACTTTGTTCAGAGTGCAGTTGACATACAGATCCACAGCTTTTCCACATTGGCTACAAGTGTGTTATGCCATTTGAAGGACTGGCATAACTGCTGTTCTGTGGGTGAAGAGAAGAACTCTAGATCAAAGGATCAGGATATGGGTTGACCATCTAGAATGGAACATCTTCTCTCTTCAGTGTATGAATCTTTGGAGGTCTCTAGTTTCTTCAAAACTGAGATCAATAAATATTTGGACATTGAGGAATCATCAAAGAATTCCAAGATAGGGTGGGATGATGGAGTTAAGATAGATCAGCAGTGATCTGTTGAATATATTGAGTAGGCTCAAGGGACCATTGGGACTAAACCTGCTCCTACATTTAACTTAAATTCTCAGAACCAGGTTCCTGAAAAACAAGCATGGGGCTGGATGAACACAGCAGGTCAGCGAGACATTCCAATCCCGCACATCTCAAATGTCCTCATTCTTCAAGGACCGCAACTTCCCCCCCACAGTGGTTGAGAATGCCCTCGACCGTGTCTCCCGCATTTCCCGGAACACATCCCTCACGCCCCATCCCCACAACAATAATCAAAAAAGAATCCCCCTCGTCCTCACACACCACCCCACCAACCTCCGGATCCAACGCATCATCCTCCGACACTTCCGCCATCTACAGTCAGACCCCACCACCAAAGACATCTTTCCCTCCCCACCCTTATCTGCCTTCCGGAGGGACCACTCCCTCCGCGACTCCCTTGTCCGCTCCACACTCCCCTCCAGCCCCACCACACCCGGCACTTTTCCTTGTAACCGCAGGAAGTGCTACACCTGCCCCCACACCTCCTCCCTCACCCCAATCCCAGGCCCCAAGAAGACATTCCACATCAGGCAGAGGTTCACCTGCACATCTGCCAATGTGGTATACTGCATCCGCTGTACCCGTTGTGGCTTCCTCTACATCGGGGAAACCAAGTGGAGGCTTGGGGACCGCTTTGCGGAACACCTGCGCTCAGTTCGCAACAAACAACTGCACCTCCCAGTCGCGAACCATTTCAACTCCCCCTCCCATTCCTCAGATGACATGTCCATCCTTGGCCTCCTACAATGCCACAGGGATGCCACCCGAAGGCTGCAGGAACAGCAAATCATATTCAGCCTGGGAACCCTGCAGCCCAATGGCATCAATGTGGATTTCACAAGCTTCAAAATCTCCCCTCCCCCAACCGCATCCCAAAACCAGCCTAGCTCATCTCCACCTCCCTAACCTGTTTTTCCTCTCACCCCAAGCCACACCCCCATCTCCTATCTACTAACATCATCCCGCCCCCTTGACCTGTCCGTCCTCCCTGGACTGACCTATCTCCTCCCTACCCCCCCACCTACACTCACCTTTACTGGCTCCATCCCCGCCTCTTCGACCTGTCTGCCTCCTCTCCACCTATCCTCTCCTCTATCCATCCTCTATCCGCCTCCCCCTCTCTCCCTATTTATTTCAGAACCCTCTTCCCCTCCCCCATTTCTGATGAAGGGTTTAGGCCCGAAACGTCAAGTTTTCCTGCTCCTATGATGCTGCTTGACCTGCTGTGCTCATCCAGCCCCATGCTTGTTATCTATGATGAATAGTGGATACTGTTTGGATAACACAAACTCGCTACTGTACAGTATAGCGATTTTCTATAGTGTAATTCGCTACAGCACGAGGTCACGCAAGAACACAACTATTGCGTTTCAGGAGAACTACTTGTACTTTGATTTCAGTTGACTCTGTGGTGAAGTATCCTTCCCTGAGTCATATTGATCCCTCCTTCCCTAAATCGTGTAGATCAAGATGCTTGGTCAGTGCTGAATAACTAATTTTATGAAAGGCAGGGTGAAAATGTACAAAGTGGCCACAGTGATCTGCATCAGGAAAGGAAAAATAGGTGTGGCTCTTGATTGCTCTCCAGTTTGGGTGTGCGTAGGCACAAGGCAAGGGTAGAATCCATCTTAACCGTATTCACCTACCCAAATGCAGCAAGACCAAGACAACATTCAGGCTTGGCCTGATAAGTGGCAAATAACATGCACACCACACAAATGCCAGGCGATAACCCTCTCCAACAAGAGAGAATCTAAGCATCATCCCTTGACATTCAATGGCATTATTATTGCTGAGTTCACCACTAACATCATCCTGGGGGTTACCAATGACCAGTCATTGAACCAAACCAGCCACATGGACACCATGGTCAGAAGAAGAGGTCAGAAGTGAAGAATCCTGCATCAAGCATCTCACCTCCTAACTCATCAAAGTCTGTCCCCTAGGTACAAAGCAAAAGTTTGGAATGCAATGGAAAATTCTCCACTTCGCTGGATAGCTGAAACAACACTTAAGCAGCATAACCCCATACAGGACAAAGCAACCCATGTGATTGGCAATCCATCTCATGCCTTCAACATTTACTCCCTCCACCATCAATGCAGTGTGTGCCATCTCCAAAATGCATGGCAGCAACTTACCACAGCTTCTTAATAAAGAACCTTCCAAACCTGAGAGTTCTACCATGTGGAAGGACAAGGGCAGCAGATGCATGGGAAGACTATCACCCGTAAGATCACCTCCAAGCCACGCACCATCCTGACCTGGAACTATGTGGGCATTCCCTCACTGCCACGAGTCAATATCCTGGAACTCCCTCCTTAACAGCACTGTATGTACATACACCACATGAACTGAAGTGGCTCAATAAGGCAGATCAACACCACCTACTCAAGGGCAATCCAAAATGGACAACGAATGCTGTGACGCCCACATCCCATGAATGAATTAAAAAGTCTTCCTTTGGCAGGAACAAGATTAAGGGAATCCATCTCCAAGCAGCTACCACCAATGCCACTGCTGAGTGAGACCTTTGAGTCATACAGAAATGCTTCAATCCCATTCCTCCCAGTTTTTATCAAGTAATGATGGTTTTGTTGGCATCTTGTAATTATCATTGATACCCCTGTTTCCATCTGGTGTTTGAGGATAGACAGCTGGAAGAATAAATGTCTACAGGAAAGCAAAGAAAACCTAAGTCACCTTAGATCTCGAAGAAGCAGAGCAAATGACATTTATAAAACTAGCAGAAACAACGTGTCTGTTTTAAAAAAGCTTCAGAAGTCATTAACATGGGTTCAAGCAATGGGATCTTCCCGTAATGTGAGAAAAAACATTTCATGCGTCAGGCTAACTAAAATGGTATTCATGAGAATATTATAACAGGCCACAAGTAATTCTGATGACGTTAGACAAATGCTGGCATTTGATCTGCAGAAGACTGACCATTAGCATCTTTCACTGCACTCTGTTTCCTCCGTGACATCATCAAGGAAGAAACATCCATCAGCTCCCAATGCTCCTCTAAGCTGCTGAATCTTCCAGCTGTCAGAATAAATAACTTTGTCTTGATAAATTACTTGTATAAAAAGAAGCATCCACTTCATCATATTTATGGATTAAAATGATCACAGCATGCTACAAACAATTTGTTCCCAGCAGTAATTATTGAGATATTCTCCCCTTTCAGTATCATCACCAATTGAAATGCCACAGCTAATTTCTACAGATAATGAAGCAGCACTGCCTTGTTTATGTTTATTGAGTCAAAGCTTACTTAAGCTCTATCACTCTATATGAATACACCAATTCCTCCGAATAGCAGAAATTTCAACACTTCAACATAATCAGGTTACAGATTTCATAATCCACTCCTCAAACAGGTTGGAAACAAAGGGAATGTCTGGCTGACTCAATAAGTCCACCTCTCTTACCTTCTATTCTGATCACAGAAACGAAATCTCCAACTGCTGTAATCGCCAATAATCATTTCAGCATTTGCAAGTTGCTTGAGTAAGATAATTAAAGATAATTGGAGTGAATTAGAAAAAAACTTAAAGGTTGTACAAAATAAATCGAACCAACTAATGCATTTTAACAAGACTTTAATTTCTGCTTTGGTGAAAATCTGGGTACTAACCCTTATTGACTTCTAGCCAAGCAAATATGCCAGGGAAAATAATGAAAAACAACTTCAGTTTTATCGCTGATCTATGTATCAAGTCACTCATTACACATTATGCTCTAAAACCCATATTTCAACTCACTTTTTCCTTTATTTCCTTACATTTCTCAAAGAACTTGGTTGAGACAATTTGGAATCAATTCAGGGTGAGATTGACTGCTTGTCCATTGACCAAATATATCTTTAGATTTATGCTTTTTTTGCATCCCATGTTCGCAATAACTCCAATCAATTACAGCTATTCATGGAACTCACAAGGAACACTGCCTCCAAGCCCCCTTCCTCCACACTGGACCATCTCTCTCCTCCCAGCCCACCCTGCAAACCCTTGCCCACTTCGGTTCTTTTGCAGGATTCTGTGAATTGCTAACTTTCTTCATTTCCCATCCCACGCCTACTTAAACAGAATTGTTTAACTATATAGTGTAGTAGTTATGGTGCATCCTAAAGGTCTCTTCATTCCATTTATCTCCAACAAGTTTTTATTCCCTCTGTGCAACTCATTTCAGCCTCACAAACCAAGCCAGAACAGCCAGGCCTTTTTACAAACTGCATCTTCCAGAAACCACTGCGAATCCTTGCTGAGTGTGTAAAATTGTTTAGCTACAGGTCATTCTGAATAAAATCAGCTTTTTTAACATTATAAAACCAACAAACACAGCTATACTCAACATAATAACATTTGCTTCGATTAAGTTGTAAGTGGGAGATCACATGTTAAGGAAAACTATACAGTTAATGACAGGACCATGGACAGCACTGACAGACAGAGGGATCTTAGGGTTCAATTCCATAGCTCTCCAAAAGAGACCATGCAAGTAGAAAGGGTAGTGAAGAAAGCTTATGGCATGCTTGCCTTTATTGGTCAGGGAATTGAGTACAAGAATCAGGATGTCATGTTGCAGCTTTATAAGATTTTGGTTAGGCCAGTTCTGGTCACCACATTACAGGAAGGACGTAGAGGCTTTGGAGAGGATGCAGAAGATGTTTACCAGGATGCTGCCTGGATTAGAGGGTATGAGCTATAAGGAGAGGCTAGAAAATCTCAGGTTGTTTTCTCTGGAATGGCGGAGGCTGAGAGGAGACTTGATAGAAGTCTATAAAATTATGAGACGTATAGATTGGATTGACGGTCAGAAAATGTTCCCAGAGTTGAAATGTCCAATACTAGGGGGCATGCATTTAAGGTGAGATGGGGAAAGTTCAAAGGACTTGTGAGGGGCGAAAGTTTACACAGAGAGTGGCAGGAGTCTGGAACGCACTGCCAGGGGTGATGGTGGAGGCAGATACGATAAGAGCATTTAAGGGACATTTAGATAAGCGCATGAATATGCAAGGAATGGAGTGTTACGGACCAAGGGCAGACAGAGAGGATTAGTTTAATTTGACGTCATGTTTGGCATAATGTTGTGGGCCGACAGGCCCATTCCTCTGCTGTATGGTTCTATGCTCTAAGTTGTGCTTCATTTTTTTTATTATGCTTAATCACAATCTCTAGTTTTGTTCACCTTTGTGACAATCTTGCACTGTGTCCCCAAATACAAATAATCAAAACCCAGTCTGGAAGAAAGGTCACTGGACCCAAAATGTTAACTCTGCTTTCTCTCCATAGATGCTGCCAGACCTGCTGAGTTTTTCCAGTAATTTCTGATTGCCAGCATCCACCGTTCTTTGGGTTTTTTTTGTTTAATCAAAGCCCTGGAGAGTTATTGAAATCTGAAATACTGCACTTCAAAATAATAAGTTCAATGACAATATCTACGTTACAAGTAGGCCTATGAACGAACAGCTCACACAACATCACATCAGATACTTCAAGTGTGTTACTGTGGAACATTTATTGTAATGATTCCATTCATTTCCTAGAGGAATATATTAATTAAAAATGATGGCAGTATTATATTAGTGTATGCACTCAATGTGTCTTATGATAACACATAAAATGAATCATTAAACTGGAACCTGATCTTTTGATCCTTTAACCTCACAATAGGTGCCTGTTTCCAACAGAATAAACGCTGTAATCTGGTTGGCTGAAATGGCTGATGACCTATACTTATGTGCTAAGCATGGATGGATGGTGAAGCTCCTTCTAAATTTCCTCAGGGCATGAGATTGGCACAAGGAAAAGAAAATGAAGGACATTTCCCAAATAAGTTGTTCCTAAGAAAACTATCTGACCAATGGCCCACTCAGCAGACAGGGAATTCAGCTTTAACTGCTCTGTCCCGTCTGTCTGACAAGCTCGTTGCAGCATTAGCAAAGAGACAAAGTGTAACCACAAACGTGTAAGAACCAGGGAGAAACAGCACTCTTGAGCACAGCCTTAAGGTGGTGGGATCATGACATTTCTGTTCTTGCTTATTCAGTATCAAATCAACTGCTAAATGACTAAATCAACCGCTCTTTGTCCCTCAGGCAATGCCATAGACAGAACAAATAAAATTAAAATACACTGATACATAAACAGAAAATGCTGAAACTTCACCATAGATCAGTGCTTCATGAAGGAAAGGCAAAGTATAAAATTATCTCATCTTGTTACAGGGCTTTTTGAAGAAGCACTATTAGACATAGAGACATAAGAGTCATTCAGCACAGAAACACACCCTTCGGTCCAACCAGTCCTTGCCAAAATGACCCCAACTGAACTAGTCCCACCTGCCTGCTCCTGGCCCATATTCCTCCAAACCTTTCCTATTCATGTACTTATCGAAGTGCCTTTTAAACATTGTAACTGTGCCCTCATTCACAACTTTCTCAGGAAGTTCATTCCACACACGAACCACCCTCTGTGTAAAAAAAATTGCCCCTCATGTCTTTTTTAAAGTCTTTCTCCTCTTACGTTAAAAACATGCCCCCTAGTCTTGAAATCCCTGACCCCAGGGCAAAGACACCTACCATTAACCATATCTATATCCTCAGGATTTTATAAACCTCTATAAAGGTCACCTTTCAACCTCCTATGCTCCAGTGAAAAAAATCCCAGCCTATCCAGCCTTTCTTCATAACTCAAACCTTCCATACCCAGCAACATTCTGGTAAATCGCTTCTGAACCCTCTCGAGCTTATAACAGGGCAACCAGGACTGGACACAGTATTCCAGAAGAGGCCTCACCCATGTAGTTACAGAGGGTTGAACTTTCCCCTCTGCAGTCTAAGTTCAGTGGAGTGAATGTCACTACCACATGGGACCAGGTTGGTTTTTCCTCACATGATTATGCAGTCCGCAGTTTATCAAATACATATGCACGGGCATTTCAGCTCAGCGAATTCCTTTTTCCCTAATGTGCTCTAGGGAAGGAAGCTGCCATCCTCAGTTGGTCTCGCCTACATGTGACTCCAGACCCACAGCAATGTGGTTGGCTCTTCTGGGCAATTAGGGACGGGCAATAAATGCTGCCTAGCCAGTGACGCCCTCATCCCGTGAATGGGTAAAGACAGAAAAAACTCCAAAGCTGATTGGCACTGAGGGATGGTACTTGCATAATTTAAGGTGGCATTTACACTCATTTGTTTAATGGAGCTGTACTTTCCTTAGGTGTGCTGTGAATTGAGAAGTATGAGGTCATGAAGATCAGGATATCATCTTAAGTCGGAAATGTGCAGGCCATTCCATAAGATTTATGTGCAAGTCAAATCACAGACCGAAATATGGCTTGATAGATTAATTTTACTTCATTTTTATTTAACGAGGTGGTTTGTCACTGAAACACATGCTGCAGTTCTAGTTTTTACAATAAAACCAAGGTTTATTGGGAAAAGAAATGAAGATAAAATAGAATAAAACAAATTATAACACAATTTGGAAGATTTGAAATAGGTGGTAAAACAACATCCAATCTATCACAATAGCATCCCATTACTGTACGCAAACACCTAGAGAATGCCCTTCCCAATCACATCTATAAGTTTGACTTAACTGTTTCTTTCAAGTCCCAGTCTTGAGAGTTTGAAGGCCTCTTCCTTGACCAACCACATAACTGAGCTTAGATTTTCCCTACTTAAAGTAACTCATTCAGGTACTAGCCAAACACTTCTAGTCTGGAACCTCCACAGCAAAACCCTTATGCTTAGGTAGCTTATTTCCTAATCGTTCTGAATGAATTTCCTTTCTGTAGGAGAAACTTTTTTTTTACATCTAACTTCAACCAGGATTTCTATAAACTGAAACAAAAGCTTTCCAATCTGTGGGTTTTTCCAGAAAAGAAAAATCAAATTCTGATTCTTTCGAATCAAAAGCAATCTAATGTTTTTTAATGTTTACCCTGACTGATCATAAAAATCTCAAAATGCAAAGAAGTTCCCATTATCACTCCAAGAGCTCTCTCTCTCAAACCAATCTAAAAAAGTGCCTCCAGAAAGACTAACAAGTTAATCATTAAACATCTTCATATACACAGATTAAAAATCACTTGGATTTCCTAAGACAATGTCCACAGGCATTCCTGAAACAGGAGCATCAAAGCATTTTAATTCTTCACAGCTAAAGTGTTACTTTTTAACTTATTTATGGGACATCAGCATCACTAACAGAAGCAAAATGCATTTCCCATCCCTGACTGTCCTCACGAAGGAGACAATGAGCTATCCTGTTGAAATGCTACAATTTATGAATGCTGTTACACTAGCAGTTTTAGGATTCTAACCCAACCACAATGAAGGATAGGCAATATATTTTCCAAGTCAGAATTGTGGGTGAATTAGAAGCGAACTTGGAAATGGTTGTCCCATACATCTGCTACCCTTATTTTTCCCGGTGGTGAAAGTCAAAGATTTGGAAGGTGCTGTCAGAGCAGCCTGGAGCCCATTGTAGGGAGAATGAATGTTTCAGATCCCAATAAAGCAGAATGCTTTGCCAAGAAACAGCAGTGAGCTTCTTGAGTGCTGTTGGAGCTGTACACATCCAAGCAAGACGAGGGTATTCCATCAATTTCCTGACTTGTCTTGCAGATGGCAGGAAGGTTTTGCGGAATCATGAATTGAATTCCTTGCCACAGAATTCCTATTCTCTGGCTTGTTTTCGTATCCACAGTATGTAGCTACTGGTGGGAATTCATCACAATGAGCTTTAAAACAACACAGGCTACAGTTCAAAAGCAATTCCTTATGTGTCAAATGCTTTGGGGCATGTTGAGGAAACACTAGGTTATTGCAAATTCTGCTGTTCATTTGTTCTCATAGTTCAAATTTTGGAATAGGCTTAAGTCTACACTAGCAAACCAGTCAAAGTCCACAGCCGTGGCATAAAACAGATGTAGATCTTGACATGTTTTCACATCCTCATAATATTTCAAGACTTTGTTACTCGACTGTTTTCTGCTAAAATAAAAGCCATAACAGTAAACAATCCTCTTCCTTTTTAACTCTAACATCTAGAAAATGCAATAAAGTTTGTACTATAGAATAATGTTAGAAAAACCAATGCAATCAGGCCATCAGTAAAATTCCTCTTAGCCAAGAAAAATATCCATTTCATAATCCTCTCTTAATATAACACATTCCAGAACTGAAGTGTACATCACAAATTAAATCTGAATGTTTGACAATTCAGCTTAACTATCCAGTTAGCCCCGTTGATGGAAAATGTTTTCAAGATCTTTTTATTTCAGTTTGAATAAAGCATTAACAAAAGATGCTAGCTGATACTTCCTCCTCACTTGATTTAAATAGCAGGGTAATTTAAACAGTGGAGTAATTGATGTCAGGTCAAAATCAAAAGGACAGTTACATGCAAAATCTACCAGGAAAGAATTCTCTCTTTTACCATTACACCATACATGCTTCCCTTGTTTTTCCAATTCCCAAAAAATATTGGTACTCAAACTGCTTATATTGAATACCATGAAGATGCTTTTTAGATCAACCAAGTGAGACATTTACTCAACAACTCTGGAGAAAGTGGAATTGATCCCAGGCCGTCTGGTTCAAAAGTAGGGATTCTGCCACTGGACCAAAAGAGCTCAATAATGTACCTGATCAGAGACTATTACTCACTTCAGGAGTAGGTAGGACTGCAGCCTCTTGGCTCACAGGTAGGGACATGACCACTTGCCACGTTGATTTTATTTTTGCAATTGGACACTGGTGTAGGATAAGACTGTTTCAGATATTGTCTTTTAATTCAACCTGCTCAGGGATGCTATTACAGACTTCTGGAGCAGGTGGGACTTCAACTCTGGCCTCCTGGCTCACAAGCAGGGACACTACCACTGTGCCACAAGGGCAGTGCACCATGTTGATTTTACTGAACACAGCACAAATGTTCAACACCTGTCACATTCCCCTTAGAATCTTTTCAAAGGTTGTCTTATCAATTTAGGACAAAACTGCAGATAGGTTTCAACCTTTCAGCAGTGACTGATGGCCTCCAAGAACTATCCAAACAAATTTAGAACCAATATTTTATTCTAACGGATGAAAGCTGTTGAATGGAGAAGCAGCACATCAGTCACCCAGCTGTCACATTGCTGTAACAGGTCTGTGCCGCAGTTACTGTTTAAACAAACTGGCGTAATTTTTTTCTCTCTCCTCTCTGTTCCGGTTCCCAGCAACAACTTACATTTATATATTTCTTTTTAACATTAGAAGTCTGCAAGTGTTTTGCAGAAAAGTAATCAAAAATAGATGGATGCAGTGTCAAAGGGATGGTGATGAAAGGTTTGAGTAAATAGCTGCATTACAAACAGAGTATCAAAAGTGGTAAAGGAGATGCAGAGACAGAAATGTTAACGCAGAGAATTCAACAGCATCTGTCTTAAAAGGTTGGAAACACAACAGGGGCAAAAGGGAGGGAAGAACACACATAATTAAAATTAAAGAGAATTCACGGTTAGTGCAGGTTACAGTGATAGAGAGGGGCAAGACTGCAGAGAAATTGAATATGAGGGTTGGTATCATACATTGGGGACATCGAGCTCTGGGGCCAAAGTGTATCGGCATGGAACAGAGTGATTTATGAGGGGTATTCAGTGCAAGATGCAATCCAAACTGCAGAGTTCTGATTCAGCTGATGATTAAAGCAGCAATTGGGAATGTGGGGACAACCAGGAAACCAGCGAGGTAGTCAAGTCCAAAAACTAATATCCAGGTTCAGTGACAGTATCATGGAATGATGCCAGGAGCCACGAGAAGTCAACTGCAGAGCATAAGTGGGTCAGCAAGAGGGATCATTCAAATGGAATCAAGAGGGCAGAAGAGGAAGAGAGAGTCAACGTTTGCCACAAGAGGTTGGTCCAGGGCTCCAGCAGATATGTGTGACGGTGTCAGGATAGCATCACGCACCAGTGAGACAAATCTGCCAAAGGAATACCAAGGGGCGATAGGAGCAAAATCAGAAGAGAGACTGCGGCCATATCCAAATAAAACAGGAGTGAAGGAAATAAAGAATGAATGCTGTTCCAAACAGTAGCCGTAAGGAGCTGAAGGATGCTCAAAATCTGCAGCAGAATTTGGAAGCTGAGTCCATGAAGCATAACAGGGAAATTCTGAAGGACGTGTGGAGTCAGTGGCCATCAGAAGTGTGCAGGCAGCAGCAAAATGGAGAGCTCTCAGCAGCTTGAGTGCATGTTCAAGCGTTATACGGGTATCATCAAAAACAGAGGAGAACGTACTCAATATTGTATGAAAAATCCCAACAGAGGAGCAGAAAACACGCCACAGAAGGTCACGCAATTTGCGGCAGCAGAGCTGAGAATACAGACTTAGTACAAAACAATGTCAAAGATCAGGCATCAAAGCCAAGCCCCAAAAAGAAATTGTATTCTGGCCGTAACAAGGTGTAGAGCTGGAGGAACACAACAGGCCAGGCAGCATCAGTGGAGCAGGAAAGCTGACGTTTCGGGTCTGGACCCTTCGTCAGAAAACATTCTGGCCATGACTTGCACAACAGCAGAGTAACAGTAAAGATGCAACACCATCTCATCAGGTGGGGAAGAATCACTGTCAGCTGAGACAAGTCGGTTTAAATTTGAAGAGACTGAGGAAAAGGCTTTGTCATTGGGAAATCATATTTGAGTTTTTTTGAAGAAGTAACAAAGAGGAGTGATGAAGGCAGAGCAGCAGACCTGATCTATATGAACTTCACGGAGGCTTCAACAAGGTTCCTCGTGGAAGACTGGTTAGCTATGTTAGATCATATGAAATCCAGGGAGAACTAGCCATTTGGATACAAAACTGGCTCAAAGGTAGGAGACAGAGGGTGGTGGTCGTGTAGCTTTTCAGACTGGAGGCCTGTGACCAGCAGTCTGCAACAAGAATCGGTGCTGGGTCCACTGCTTTTCGTCATTTATATAAATGATTTGGATGTGAACAGAGCAGGTACAGTTAATAAGTTTGCAGTAGACACCAAAATTGGAGGTGTAGTGGACAGCAAAGAGAGTTACCTCAGAGTACAATGGGATCTTGATCAGGTGGGGCGATGGGCTAAGGAGTGGCAGATGGAGTTTAATTCAGATAAATGTGAGGTGCTGCATTTTGGAAAGGCAAATCAGGGCAGGACTTATACACTTAATGGTAAGGTCCTGGTGAGTGTTGCTGAACAAAGAGATCTTGGAGTACAAGTTGACAGTTCCTTGGAAGTGGAATCACAGGTAGGTAGGAAAGTGAAGGCAGCATTTGGTACGCTAGCCTTTACCGGTCAGCGCATTGAGTATAGGAGTGGGACATCATGTTGTGGTTGTGCAGGACATTGGTAAGGCCACTTTTGGAATACTGCTTTCAGTTCTGGTCTATGTGCTATAGGAAGGATGTTATTAAACTTGAAAGGATTCAGAAAACATTTACAAAGGTGTTGCCAGGGTTGCGGGGTTTGAGCTATAGGGAGAGGCTGAATAGACTGGGGCTGTTTTCCCTGGAGCGTCAGAGGCTGTGGGGTGACCTTATAGAAGTTTATAAAATCAAGAGGGGCATGGACAGAGTGGATAGACAGGGTCTTTTCTCCAGGGTAGGAGAGCCCAAAACTAGAGGGCATAGGTTTAAGGTGAGAGGGGAAAGATTTACAAGGGACCTAAGAAGCAACTTTTAACACAGAGGGTGGTGTGTGTATGGAATGAGCTGCCAGAGGAAGTAGTGGAGGCTGGTACAATTACAACATTTAAAAGGCATCTGGATGGGTACATGTATAAAAAGCATTTACAGGCCTATTAGCCAAATGCTGGCAAGTGGGACTAAATTAATTTAGGATATCTGGTCAGCATGGACGAGTTGGACCGAAGAGTCTGTTTCCATGCTGTACATCTCTATGGCTCGATGGCTCTGGCCAAATGGCCTCTTCCTGGGCTGTATGATTCTGTCACTCAAAGCCAAGACTGACACTCCTTTATTTTCATTCAAATCTGTCACTGCTTCATTGAATACGTGGCCCCATTACTATGGGATGAGAGTAGTGATTCGCTTGTTACTCATTTTGATTTGCAGGATTTGAGCTAAAGGGAGAGTCTGAAAAGACTGGGGCTGTTTTCCACAAGGTAGGAGAGTCCAAAACTAGAGGGCATAAGTTTGAGGTGAGAAGGGAAAGATTTAAAAGCGATTGGCAATTTTATCATGCCTTGCTCAGTCTAGGATGTTCAGAAGCATTTCTACAGCTGGCAAAGAACTTCTATAAAAGTATCTTTTGGAATGCAGGAATTATGCACACAGCAAAATCCCACAAAAAGCAATGAGAGAAATACCCGAATCATCCTCCAGTTGTTAGGTTCAGGAATAAAAGCTGGCCAGAACTCTGGGAAGACGCCACTTCATGCAAAACTTTGATTCCAACCCGATCTGTCACCTGGGACAGAGATGTAGCTCAAAGTTGTAATTAAGAGTTTGTTATGATCTCCATGGAGAACAGTGAACCTAAATAGCCAAATTTATCAAATGACTCTCAAATGAAGAAATTACCGACAACATTCCACTTATTGTAGCTTTTACCTTAACATCAATCATTATCTGCACGAGTGAAGCATGAATCAACAGGAAATGACATTGGGACAAACTACAAATTATGCACATGACATCAATCTGGTTATCTCAGGAAATTACAAACATTTCCATTACTCCTCCCACAAATTCAGGACCACGTGAAACGTCACTGTCTTTCCAACTCAGTGTCCAGAATGTACAATTACTCACTCTACTCACTGAACAGGTTTGGCCCCCTGGTTATTTGCTGGTTAATTTCGCTTCACCAGAGTTCCCTGGAGGAAGTCATCAACCAAAATGCACATTGCAACAGAACCTCCTTAACTAGGATCACAACAACCTTGATGGCAAGGCGTGCCTAGAGACTTAAAGGTTTGGCTGGCTCCTGCAAACTAAAGCACAATTGTCTCATTTATACCCACTGCTTAAATGTTGTTTTAACTTTCAGCCCTTTTAGCTTCAAAACATGCAAACACATCCTTTTACACGTGCCTTGTTAGATAAAGCTGAAGATAACAGGAACTGATAACAGGATTTGTAAGGGGCTGTTATGTGAGTGGAATTACGCTGAATTAGTCAGATCTACAAAGAGTTAATAGACTGCAGAAAATCAGTAATTGCCATCTCTACCAAATATGGCACACATTTGAACAAAACATTTAGGATTGGTCATGGATAATTCTAAATAAGACGTACATGGCACAGTGACCTGTGTATAAAGAGCTGGGAGAATATTCCTTTGCTCAGTAGGACTTTGAAGAATAACGCTGCAGGAGGTACCCTATGTCAGGAGGCGTAGTGAAGATGTTGAAAAGTGTTTCAGACTGGCCAGCTGCCACCTCTCCAAGGCAATAACGCTTGGGGTTAGTTACAAAAACCAGGGTAGTGAAAGACAGCGATTGCTGGAAAAGCTCAGCAGGTCTGGCAGCATCTGTGAAGGAAAAAACACAGAGTTAACA